>JARWCS010212838.1:0-18680 GCA_034783895.1 Geukensia demissa | reverse complement strand
CTGGATGTGAAGTCGTACGTGAAATTCCGTTTAAGTACACGTGGCGTTGTGAACCCCTTTTAACA
Source organism: Geukensia demissa (assembly GCA_034783895.1). Lineage (NCBI taxonomy): Eukaryota > Metazoa > Mollusca > Bivalvia > Mytilida > Mytilidae > Geukensia > Geukensia demissa. Next base: position 18,615 of record JARWCS010212838.1, on the reverse strand, counting down.
ACTATCCAGGCGGTGTGAAAATTTCTAAGGATTTAACTGCTTTTTAATATCTACCTCTGTTTATATAAACGTGTTCCCTTGTTTTTAATAGGTTGTTGGTTGGTGGATGGTTAGGTTTTGGTGTTCAATATTATTGTTAACTCCTGTAGTTCTCTTTTTCATTATTTTAATAAAAGGAAATATCAAATTTCTTCATGAAGTACAAATGCTTTCCAAAAGGAGTAACACGTAAAAGTTCCACACTCTTTAGATCTGAGCACAACTCGATCGCGTAATCCAGCGGAATTTTACTCCTCCTTTAAAATAAAATTTAAAAATAAAATAAAACCGTAAAAAAATTTAGTAACCTTGTATTTTGAAAGTTATCAATATAGACAGTTGCTAGACGGGTTAGCCATGCATTACCCTGAGATTTAATAATTTACAAGGAAATTAACTGTGTAACGGGTGCATTACTTAACCTAGACGGAAGTGTCAAAATGTTATATGAAAATAAGAGATGTGGCATGATTGTCCATGAGAGACATCTACCAGAAAACAGTCAATATTAATCTTCTTAATATGCTATGTCTAATTTGTGTTATTCACTGACATTTTAAATAAAACATTTCAATTTACATTAAAGGAATTACACAAGAGACTGGTTGATAACTGGTGAAACAGCGAATTATACAATCAAAATAGAGATTTTGCATTGTGGGATAGAGACGCATAAAGGATTGTGTATTGCTGACTACCTTTACATATATGACGGTAAGTGAACTCTTGGCACTGACTATTTCATCTTTTTTTCAGTATTTAAGGCTTGAAATAAGTGCTGTATTTTTTTCATTAAGCTTTATCTTGTATGTCTTTTCTTTAAACAATGATGGCACTTGTTAATATATGTGTTTATATTAATATGAAATTCAGAATCTGTTTGTCAAACATTAATTTTTTTTGGCTATGGGTTTGCAAAACCTTTTGTATTACTTTTATACCATTTGACACTTGCTATTTTTCCAAATCTTCACCAGACCAGATAAACTGTAAATATCTAATTATGATTTTATTGGTTTGTCAAGTTCAAATATTCTTACTGCAATGCGGACATATCATAAATCTCTATTTCAGTGATTTCCGGACCAAAACGAGCACAAGTCTTACATTATCTATATTAAAACCATTCCTGTTCTTTAATGTGGGAAGGGGATAGAGATTTCATTTTAAAAATTGTAAACGAAAGTTAATCACTATCACATTTTGAAAATCAGTCATCACAAGAACTACCACTTTAACTTGCATCAAAACAACAATGCCTCGCAATTTTTTTTTTACATTGGATATCATCACATTTTATTTTAGCCCTTTTACATCACTCATTATGATTTTATTGAAGGCCTTATGGCAATCTGTAGATGTTTGTCATCTATACGTTTTTATGGTTGCCTCATTGACAATGATACCAATGTTACTGCTTTTTCTACATTTCATAGTAATTAAGTTTTCTTTGATATTTTTTAGGATCTAACAGCAGTGCTTCTCTTCTTCATAGGACATGCTGTTTGAGTGGATACCAAACCACGTATAGAAGTACCGATGGCACAATGTACATTTTATTTGAAACTGACGACAAAGATGTCAGCACAGGATTTCAAATCAGTTACATTTTGGATGGTGCACCAACCAGCACTGTTAGTACAACTACTCTTGTAACAGCAAGTAAGTGTTCTTCATGAACTTAGAGATTTTCACTCTATGATTAACGGCTAGCATTGATGTATATTCTTCACTTCAGTCAATGTTCAAGCACAACATTTACATGGATTTAAGACCGTTGTTTTAAAAGCAGCTTTATAACATGACATGTGCAATTAAAAAACACAATTTGCAATTCACTACACTAGAAAATTTAGTACCAGTGTACGCAGAACAAGGTTGACTGAGCTCACCAAATATGAAATAAAAATGTGGAAGTTGTTTGAAAATTTAAGATCTTATAATGGAAATTCACGATTCATTTTAATAAGCAATGATGGTGTCAGTAGGACTGTCCTTTAAAAAGCTATTGTCTATTTTCAAAACAGTAAATTTACTTTAATTTCAATTTTTAAAAAATGTGGTTATTCTCATCTGGTTATAGGCCAATTGAAAAAGTGGCTGGTTTGTGGATTATTAATCTAATTTTATAAAAACATTTCATTTTATTGAATATATTTTGATAATTAAACAAATAACATTGATAAAATAATTATAATGTTATGCATTAGATTGCAATGTAATTGACCCCAGGTTAAATTGTGCACTTCTAGAACCAATTGAATTGTTATGTATATATATATATACATATATATCTGAGCTTCTATTTATTCCTTTATTTTAGGAACCATAGAAGATGACGATAATACATTATTATATATATATGTGGCGTGTGGTGTGACAGGATTTTTACTCCTTATAATTATTATTCTTATTTGTTGCATTTGTTGCAAAAAGAAAAAGAAATCAGTGAGACCAAACTCTGATTCTAATCAACGGTTGGCCCAAAAAATTAATGGTAAACCAGGTCCAGTTGTTGTTACATCAGATAGCAGTTCTCTAATCGACAGGGATCCAGATGCTACGAATCATTCAACAGATCAAAATCATTCACCGCCACCTGCGTATACGAAAATAATTAATGAACGATCCGAAAATGAAAGTACGGGAAATAAAGGTGAAAATGGTACAACAAATGTTCAAGAGACAAACAACAAGCAAACAGAAACCAAAAGGGCATTGGGAAAGAAAAACACAGCCATAGCACCACTTGTTGTAACAAAACAAAACCCCTCAAAAACACAAAAGACAGCAAAGGGTATGAACAAGCCCAATCAACAATTAAATGCTGATTCTAAAGGGCAAGACAAACAGTCTTCAGAAACAGGTAAAAATTTAACTGATCTCCAGACTAATAAGGTCAATGACGAAAAAAAAGTAAAGCCAGACACATCATCTACTGAACTAATATTAGCTTTTACTGCAGCTGCAAACTGTGAAAAAACTGTTATGGACAGTAAAAAAACTAACAAATTACCACCAAAGGAAGGCGATAATGGTAAAACTGAGCATCAACAGTCAAAGGAAAGCACTGGTAATGATAGCAACGTTGTTCCTAATGACACTAGAAGTAATACTAGCAAAGAAAAACCAAACGATAAGGTAAAAGGGAACAGTAGAAATGAACCGTCCAAAAATGAATCAAATATTACTCCAACACGTTCAAACCCTAATGCGACAGGTACTGCTTCGGAAAAAAATATCAGTGAACCGGTGAAAACTGAGAGGAAAGAGAGTACCATGGAGACGGAAAAACCAGTACAGAAAAGTAAAATGACCAAATTACACACAGATGTTCCCAGTCAACCAAATGAAGAAGAACAAAGAGACAAAGGGATATTACAAGAGCAAGTCACCAATGCATCGTTGATAGCTGAATCCAAGCATCAAAGCAAAGTCGTTTCTACAAGTAAAAAGAACGAGAAAGGAACCCCCGATCAACTGAATATTGACAAAACTCCATCAAATAATAATTCTTTTGAACTTAATAGTGAAAACAAAAATATATACCAGAGTACTGACTCAAGTAATAATCCGAGTCAACTTACACAGAACGAAGATAAGAAAAAATCCCAAACATCATCAAACAAAACTATGGAAGCAGAAAAAGTTACTAAGAACGTATCAAACAAAACTATTTCTAAAAGTGAGTCTAAACATGCACCAGTTATACCAAGCTCAAGACAAGATAGTGTTCTTACTATTGATAACTCCTTCGAAGATTCAGCTTTTGTGGTTGGAACTAACAATACTACAAATCAAAAATCAAACGATCCAGATAGAAATGAAAGCAAACTATTTTATAAGAATGATCACCATACCGAAAACGCCGTATCAAGTAGAGATGAAACATCACTTCAACACAATAAGGAAAAGGCATCTGACAAGACGGACAACAAAGTACGATCGAAATTTTACAGACAGTCGAAGTTAAGTACAATCAGTGTTGAACCTCTTTATGCTCATTTTGATAATGAATTGAGTGAACAAGAGATCAGCCTTTCACAAGCAGACCCTGCAAAAAACTCCAAAGTAACTTTCCCGGACAAAACTAATTCTAAAAATCAAACCTCAACGGATTACGCCAATGTCAATGACGGGAACAAGCAGTCAGAAATAATAAAGAATTCAGAAGAAGTTACTGCATTATATATTTCGAATAACAATCATACTGGTGAACATACATCAATTAAAAGCTTCGATACAACATCTTATAAAAATTCAAATTCTTCTACACTCGGAAGCACACATAGCAGTGAAAAAGTAGACAAAAGCAAATCATCTTCCAGCCGTAATATATACAATGCATTAAATATAAGACAGTATAAACCAAACACCATTTATGCAGAACCTAGAATAAATAGTGAAAGTTATATTGAAAAAATGCAAAATCTGAAATCAATATATTATTCACATTCAAAGCATGGCAAAAGTGATACAAGCTTGTCCAGATCAGTAACTCAAGTAGATTTCGATCCTTCGAAAGGACCGCCATCTCGGAGGGCCAACCCATGGTTTGAAGAGTTGTCTCAAGGTAACCATGACATCAAGACAGATAGAAAGGTTACTAAAGCAACTCTTTTGCATCGCATGAGAAACATGGGGGCGGAAGAAAGCGAGGACGATTGTCTTCCGCAGCTTATTCCTAAACAAACTGCATACAATTTGTTAAAATCACGAACAACCCTTAATGATGAAGAATTGACAGCAAGTCGTTCTAAGGTTTTACCACCGATTAGAGGAGTACCGAAAAAAGAGCTTCCAAATCTGCCACAGATGTGGATGCCGTCATAAATAGAATTGTTGTAAGAAGAGTAGAACTTGACGAAATTCATGTTAATATTTTTAATATATTTAAGGAAACATTGTGTGAACAATATTGTTTGAAGTGAGTTATTATATGTATATACACTGCTTTATTCAGATCGTTAATATTGCTGTGATAACACTTATTTTGAACACTTAATATTTTGTTTTTCCGTCGATGATAATAAAGACGTTTTCAGTCAAAGATGGATATATATATTGCCTCGACATGTCACTTAAATAATACAACTATTCAAATTGTTTTTTCCAGGTTCAAATTTTAATTCTATTCTAAATTTTCGTCACTTAAACTTGTGGTAATTCGCCTGAAAGTTAACAGTCTTTATATAAATTTTTAGATGAACGTTACAAAGATCGTTTTTATTTGTCTTGATATGAACATTTTTATCAGCATTCCAATGTGCACTCATTGTGCTCCTCCTCCTAGCCGATCTATTTCTTAGTCTTTCTTCCAGAGCTTTCACAGAAAAAAAGAAGAAAGTTAAAACAAACCTTTACTTTCAGCTTCAGTTAAATAGAAAATATTCTCTTACTGAACATTGCACGATTCGGGGATAATCTTCAACTCACCTTCCCAAATAAGCTTGAAATTAATGACGCAACAGACACTCTCAAGTCTGCCTCGTATCTTGGTTGTCATCTCGAATAAGACAATAGAGGAGAGCCTCACACTAAACTATATGCTAAGCGTGGTGACTTCAGCTTTCCCGTTTATCGGCAGTAACATTCCAACTTCTTGGACCTATGGCGTAAGCTCATACGTTTTTCAGATCATGTTTCCAATACATGGATTTTCTACTCAAAGCTGAACGTTAACACAAAATCTTCCAAGATTTTACGGTCGACAACACAAGCAATACTCGGCCGGTATGGAATATCCGTTTTACAGATGAAGACGGACCTTAACAAAAAACAGACCGTTCACGTTCTCCGCCTGGAGGTTATGATCCCATGTAACCTTCTGCTTGACGTATAAGTGATTGGAATATGTGTCATTAAATAGGCGTGAACTGCTTATCCTTCCAGACCACCTGTGGTCACCCCCCGGATTTTATTGGGTCTTCATTGTTCATAGTTTTGTGTTTGTTTTTAGTTTTATATGTATTTGTGTCATGGTTCGTTTTGTTCGTATTCTCGAAACTGCCGTGTCTGTCGACTTTTTCTATGTCATGTCCCTCGATACTTTTATCTGTCTAGTAGTCAGTGTGTGTTGGCACTGAAATCATTATAGAGTTCATGCTTCTGATTTTGTCGGTTCAGAGATTTTGTATAGTTATTGATATTAAGGTTGCAGATTTCTTTGTTAATGTTGACGTTACCCAGATTTATCTATACGGATTTGAAATTTAATATTTTCTGCTCTTTTGCTTAAAGCGTAGCGCTAAAAATAACGGTTTATTAAGGAAACGCTTTTTAAGCATTTGATATGTTGTGAAACTAGATTGTCATTAAAACCTGATGTTCCGAATGCAGGATGACTTACAAAATTTTATTTTGAAATTGTTTCTCTCATGTTATTATCGATTAGTCAATTGTTTAAATTGAGTTTTATAATTAATTAACAAGAAAATTTATATCCCAGGACATGGTTCTGCACAAGAACAGTGACCAAGCATATGTAATAGAACTCTAGATTATTTGATATTGTCTGCTATCAGACAATTAAAATGATAAATCTCACATTTCGTTTAGTAATTGAAAGCTATCAGAAACTAGAATCTAAAAGGTTTTCGCCTCCGCTTAAAACAGTTCTGCTATCAAACCACACTGTCAGAAAGTATGTTTGTCAGGTAGTTATGTAAATCATTTGTCTTCACAGCATGAATGATATTTGCGTTTTATTTAAAAAAAAGCAAAATAAGGTAAAACATCAACGTTTTTAAAATTATATGATAACCAGTTAAACAATTGGGCAATCTCATCATACCAACACTACCAGTTTAAACACCGAAAAGAACAACAATTTCAGATTATTAGAAAGTTTAATAAACTATCATCGTTAAAACTCTCTAGAATAAAAAATACCAATTTTACCATGTTTCAAGCATCAAATTTCAGACCTAGACATAAAATAATATAAATGGTCTTTTTTTTAAAAAAATCGAAATTTATCCACAGATTAAAGGCAGTGATGTGGTCATCGCTTATTGCTGGTCTTCATCTTTAAATCGTGTTTTTGGAATGAATTAAAATTTCTCAAATATGTATCACTGCCATGAATTACAAGTTATATATTGCTGAAAATTCACAGTTTGTACATATTGTATTCTATAATAAGCAAGGCTGTGTGTCCCTTAAAGTTAAAGTTAGTTGATTTTTTTTTTCTTCTCTTTTTTTAACATTCGACTTTGTGCATTTTTGCAATCCTAGAATACAAATAAACCACTTATTATAACATGTTGTTTCCTAATGCAAATTCATAAAGTTTTTATCCAATATTTGTTTTTATTAATAAAGTCACTACCTATTTTCTCGTCCCTAACTAGGGAAAATGAAGACATTTTCATGAAAACATTTATTTAGCATTTTTGTTTGGTGTTACATTTTCATACGTGTCAAGATTTGTAGGGCAAATGCAATCCCAAAGGTTTAAAGCATTTGTTTTTTTTACTTACTTGGTTACAGGGTTGACAAATGGGTTCTAACAAGCCTCCTTTTTAAATTTGTATATGCCGTGATGAGCGTACATTTTACACATGACTATGTTAAATGTGTCGTGTTCTTGTTATCTACGTTGCCATGGCTATCGACATGTCTAACCACTGGAGTTTTTCTCGTCTTTTTGTTGAACTTCGGCAATAGGGTTTGAAACCCATCACGTAACCTCTGAATATTCAATAAGACATTTTTGTCACACCCCAAAAAAATATAAATTTGTTCACGTAAAAATACTGTTCCTGCCTAAATATTACCAGAATTGTACAAAGACACACCTATGACCACAATTCCTGATTTGGGACAGGCACAATACTACATCTATTCAAGGTAACAGTTTGAATGCCATATCATGATTCAAGATAATATAGGAATACTAATTGATTGATTTACATACCTGACAAGCCGATACAAAACTGGGATATTACATGTTACGATTATTAATTGATATGTTTATTCTGTAAAAATGCATTATACATTTGCTTCTATTATGACACAGCATGATGTTGAAGAAATTTGTTAACGGATTTGGTTGTGTAAAAATCCAATAAATTGCTGACGCTACGTTTATCATATTATTATCAATATGAACTTTTATTCAACAAACATATTGACTAGCAATAGTTCATACTTTAAAAGAGTTCGAAGATGTCCCGAATCCGTAAGTCAAAGACAACTATTGCCATAGTAAAACTGATGGAACAGAAAAAAACGTGGAATACAAATCATTAGAAATAAAATCTGAGGATTGGGCAATACCAGCCCATACAAACTAGGCGATCTTGAAGGAGAAAAAACACATGCTTCATTTCTTCAACCTGTCGTGTGACTTGTATTCATTTATCATTCTTCATACGTTTGTGACATGTAATTTATAATTTATTTTCTCCTGTTTGTATAATAATGCTTTTCTACATTTCCTTCTAACCACCCCCTTAACAATTAGTAAAAACCTTCAAACAATTATCAAAATAAGTATGCAGGATTGCAGGTATGGGAACATTTCAAGTGCATCCCTAACAGATTTCATTATCAATCTTTACATTATTAATTACTCTCGTAATACTCTTCATAAGAAGCCATTTTCAAACATGTGCATTTTTCAACACAGAACAAAATTGAAATACTTTAGGATCGACTTATATAATGAACACGATTTAAACATTACTTTTAAAATTTCTTAATACCTTGTGCTTATACCTGTATTGTTCTTAGATGCAATCGTACTTATGTAAACTATTTCTGTAAATTTTGTACCCGAACTGTAATTTACGTCATATTTATTCGCATTCGTCTTCATTGATTATATCACGGCAACAAAACCGGACAGATGTTGTATTTCATTCTCATGTAGACTGTTCGTTTTTAGCTGCAGGTGTTTTACTTGAAAATTTCATCGCTAACCACAGGACCTTGGAAATTTATTTATGACAAGCAATATTTTTTGTTTACAACATTTTCTTTTTTTAAATGCATTATTTCTAAATCATGGAAAATAAGACGTAACAAAAATAAAATTTTCTATAAAAGCTGACCTCCAGTGGAGAAAAAGGTAACTTCCAGCAGGTGAGCTAGTGTAATAATATTGAGTGTCGGTCTAGTACAAAGCAAGGTTCACTCTTCTTCGCTCATCAATGTACTCTCGTCCTGATTATGCATGTAATATTCTTGCCGCTTGTTGTTAAGTTTACATTCAACCAATAAATCCTTTAATCTAATAGCTTTAGTAAACCGCCTCTTCCTTGTTCAATACGGAAGTAAAACCTTTGCACAGCAAGACAATAAATCAGCTATATTTACTCATTTTAACAAACTTTTTTTGTGTTTATTTCATGACGAATTAATGACAAAATGATGTAAAAATACATCAACGACAATCATAGTAGTCACAGTGTTGAAAGGTATGCTGTAAAAATCATAAAACATCATTTCAAAAAAGAAAAACAGCAGAAAAGGCAAACAATATAAACAAAACATGATAACCTAGTGTTAACTAAGGGTGTGAAGAGTAAATCGTTCCAATTATTTAATAAGCATCCGTAAAACTGGTAATAAGTTAGACTATATAGGTTTGACTACAATATAACAGTCCTCTTCCTGACGGTCATTTCTGCACCCCACCCTACCTCGATAACGTAAATGTTTAATAAATTTTATTACAATCGATTATTTCGAAATAATAATAACTTTAGCGAACATTAAACTTATTGAAATCATTTAAATCCTAGTAAAAGCTTTATTTTACCAATATAAAAGACAGATCAACTATGTAAATTTGACAAAAATTATTGTTATTACATGTTGTACTTTAACTGATCCATTTTGGATATTAGAACGGTAAAGAAAATGAAACAGACAAAAAACATTATGCTACAATATTCAATTACTTCTGTTTTAGTTTAAACAACATTTCATGGCTATCATGATTGTGAAATATCTTGATAAAATTGAGCTCATTTAAAAATACTTCTTGATGATTACGGGGAATAAAACTTATCGAGAATAATACAAGTCGATGTTAAAATGAAAACAAATGTTGACTTTCTTAAAAATGACGATTCTAAGAACTTATCACTGAATTGTAATTTAAAATACAAGTTCAACAATGTTTCTTAAATTGATTAAATTAAGTGAGTACTGAGTAACACGACGAATGTCATTAGTGGAACAGGAGTTGCTTACCCTTCCAAAGCACCTGAACTCACCCTGGTTTTTGTAGGGTTCATGTTACTCCAGCTTTATTTTTCAGTGTAGTGTTGTGTGTTCTATGTTTGTCTTCCGTTTCATTTTAATTTGGTCTTGTCTGACTTCTGATTTAAAGATTTCTGTCTGCCTCTTTTGTATCTTCGAATATTTGTATGTATTTGCAATTATATATTTATTATTTGGAGTCTAATTCATTTCAAGTTTAGTCTCACTACAATTTTACTATACTTGAAATGAATGCAATTACCTATAGTTACCACAAAAAGGAACGTCGAAATGTTTTGTATATTTTTAGCACACTAAGTTACATTTTGTCAAATAATTCTTATGAGAGTTTACTTATTAGAATAGATGTACATATGTATCCATAGGAGAAACAGATTCTCTTTCGGCTACTAGTCGATTACGGAATGTTTCTCCACTCTCGAAATAATTTGTTTTTGCTCGCAAAAGGTCGATCTTTGAACTTTAGAAATTGAACTCGAAGGAAAAGCTCAGTAACCGTCTGTAAGTAGAAGGAGAATCTATATATGATATGTTCCATCTATTTTGTATCCTTGAGATTGCCGTGTCTGTCGACCCCCACCCCACCCCAGTATCTAGTAAGCTAAGCCTCCATGCTTCCCTTTAAAGAAAAGCTATTAATGGAATGAATAATTATGAGTCTATTTTTGCTATGCTTATTTTGATAACTCCTGATATAACAGCTGCTTTATTCCTTGTATTTTATATAGTAGATGTGCTTTTTCGACTTGTTTGGATATGAGTACGTCTTTCTCTTTGTTAATATATCGGTTTTCCTATGTTTAATTGCTACTGCAAGTGAGTAGTGATTAATCCTTAAAACACAAGAACAGCATCACGAAATTAAAAAAATATATATAACAAGATGTGAATGATTGTCCATGAGACAGCCATCTCCCAAACAACAGTTGAAATTAAACTTTTTCAGGTCCTATTATGGTCCTTAATAATGAACAGCAACCCCCTCCAAAAAATAAAATATGAAACTATTCATAAAACACGTCAATCGACCCAATCTTTTGAAAAAAAGGTAAACGAATAACTGGTGTTGGACAGGCACTTTAAGTATGTGGCGGAGTAAAACACTTTATAAGCATTCAACCCTCCATTAATCTGGAACAGTAGTGTGACAAACAACAATAAAATCACACGATAAACATAGGTTGGAATGAATTCAACACTTGAGATCGATATTGAAAACCAACAAACAGTACAATTAAAAGTATAAATAATTCGACAGTTACTCGCAGTTGCTGTCTGCTTTTTCAAAACCAGAAATCAACCTATCAGGAAACCGGGTTTCCTTAACTATGTTATCAATGAAAACACATCCAATTGGATTTAGTGTTTAAATATCATTAGAAGTCAAGGAAAACAAGGGGTAGTGTAAAAGCCAGGAAGTAGAAAATATTATTACAAGTATTAACATGTATTGTGTAAAAAAATGCACTTAAGTATTTTTAAATTCCAAATTGTATTTCCCGGCTCCATGTTAAATGTCAACAGTCGAAGGACAAAATATATGTACACACCACGAACAACAGAAAAAGAAACAAAGGGCAAACAATAAAATACAGAGAACTCTTAAAACCTTGAGATTTTGAAATATAATTTAAAATTTTGTCACAAATGTTCACCAGATTTTGAATCAGTCGTAGATGTGCCTGCAATAAAAAAGAAACCCCTCAATTCCATTGTGGCATTGATGTGTGGGTAAGTTTTGCATTTTAATTTATCAACATTTTATTACACATTAAACTCTGTTGACCATTAGATGATGGCTTTTTGTTAATGTATGAATATTCATTATCCTAATTGAACATTTGATAAAAAGTGTTTAGTCAACATTTGATATTTTAGAAATGATTATAAACTATATCGATACATAACAAATGATGGGTAAATAAAAAGTTAATCAATTGTTATAAATTTAATGGGAATCAAACGAGACACACTTAATATTCAGTTATTTTGCTTCGTTACAAAAGGCGTCAAAGTAAAGTTGTTAAAGGTAACAGTGCTAAAATATTGAAATAAAATTACCTGATATTTTGAAATATTTTATAATAGTATCAAACCTGCTTTATATTCTTATTTCTTTTCTAATTTACATATGTAAACGGTATCCAGAAGCAATATGTATACTTTCTGCATTTATAACAAAATTTCCAACTAGACGTAGCTTCAACAAAAACATTGCATAAAAAAGTGAGCACACTATTTTAATGAAAACCGTTGGTATTTCGGTGGGCGCATGAGGGTGATAATCTCATTCATGTTTCTCACTTTTATGAAAAATATTTTCTATATCAATTTCAGCACGGTAACTGTGTCTTAAATGACACAAGATTTGAAATTAGATACTGCAGAAGTTATCCTAAATTGTAAATTTAAATAACGTGAAATAGGTTATTTTTAAATTTAAACAATGTCAAGATGTCTATAGCTTGTTCTTTGTATTATTGCAAAAGTAAAACTCATTCAAAAGTATTTTTATATTTGGCACGATTTTCAAATTAAATCTTGCCATCCTGCATAAAGACCACAGAACTTTTAAAAATTAATTCTTTGGGCACAGCATTAATATTATCAGATTATGGTTTAGAACATAGTTGAACTTCGCCATAGAGACAGGTACATAAGCTGATTAAAACTATTGAGTGAAAAAGAGTTTTCACTTAAATGGATATTGTAATCATCACGCCTGATTGTCATACATATTTATTAGATTAACGTTTTCCTTCCACATGAACTCATGTGTTTGGAGGCAATTAGAATTGTTTGCTAGTATATAGCTTATATGTATTGATTTAAGAATTATCATAGATTTGAACAAAGAATTGTAAATGAAGTTTTTACATATTTCTTAAAAGCAAGGAGGTGAAAAGAAATTCAATTGTGCTAATATTTTACAATTACTATTTTATTTTTACAAAATAGATTTCAAGGTTTTTCTAATGGACTTTCTGCTTAGGTCATAATTATCTTTGAAATATACTTTGAAAATGTTACAAGAAAATATTTTATATTATTGTTTATATTTCTATAGATATGTTATTATTTTCATTATTTTCTTTGAGTATTTAAGGGAATTATGCTCATTTGTGATGTACTCATCAAATTGTTCATTAAATTTTAATCTTCCGTAAGTACTCATTTGCGTAGACCCTCAAAAAATTCAAGTGGACCTTCCAAAGAAATTATATTATAAAGGTCAACAGTAACATGTCGATTTTTTTATAACATTTTGTTGATGTTTCTTTTTAGAAATGGTTAGGGTTTCGATCGTTCAGGCATATTATACTAAATAAAATTTTAATATTCTGAACAATTCAGTTTTTTCCCCTAAACACATAGAAACATTGCTTTAAATGCTTTCTGATGCATGATGGCCTTGTTTGGTTTTAACTTACATGAAATACTTAAATTTGGATAAAAAAAAATTCCCGATTATTCAGTTCTACCATTTTTAACACCATTACGCAATAAATAGTAGATAACAGTACAGTGTTCTTTTTAATGACCTTACATTTTATTTTAGATGCCAGTTACAACTAGCCTTACGGTGTGTATCTTTGTCCATTGTTAAAAGCCCCATTGTAACATATAGATGTTTGTTAGTATTTTGTATAGTAATCTGGCTGTCATATATACAGTTATACGACATTTCATATTCCTGTTTCTGTAGATAAATTGAGACAAATAAATTAAGACAAGTCAGTAGACACGACAAAACTGATAACGAGACAATGACTAAACGCAATACAGGAAACTCGAAAATATTTTAAATGCTTGGCATCCACATTTGATTAACACCACTGATGCAAAGCTTTTTTTCAATAATTTTGTTGGGACGACCGAGTTCTTACAGCTAAAAGAATGTTGATAGTTGTCAAAAAGTAGAACAATTTAATAGGCAGATCATGCGGGGAAATACTGCTTGTAAGAATCAAGGGTGGCTTGATTTTTATATAATAGACTCATATTATTTTCATTTGAAAAACATGCTAAAATATCAAAATGTCTGAAAAAGAAACCAGAAACAGAATATAAAGAGAAAACAAAATAGGGTAAATGGCATGGAGACCATAGCTTTTCTCCGTACGGAACGGTGGAAATTGCTGAATCTATTGCCTCAAAGTAAAGTTTGTTGGATATAAAACTTTCAATTAAAAAGCCCTAAATGACCTGTATAGTCCTTTATTTTTACATATAAAAATTGATATTGATTAAACTAAGACTAATTTAATGTAGTTGATTTACATACCTTACGGAACAATGTGGTATTCTTAAAAATCGATTTGAGAAACAGGGCTTTTGTGCTTGTGAATTTCATATGATTTCTTAAGATATATTCTCAGAAAGTACTGACTCGACAATTGATGACTTATTTGACCGTTAATACTTTTGATGCCGGCAATAAATTTGTTTCGTCTCAACATTTTAGTATTATACTATACATTGGCTCTTTTACTTGTATTTGCAGTAAAAGTTTTAGGGAAATTTAGAACTTCAACTTAGATACAGCAATACCCATTAAAAGCAAGAAAGAGTAGATAAAGGAGTGGGTACGTTAAGCCCCATATTTGGTCAAATTTTAGATTTTATCCAAAATAACAAGTTGTTGTGAAATGCTGTTTAATTACCGTCATATAATAATTCATTGCCTAATCTTATATACTTTTCGTCAATTTGACAATACAGCATAATACATTTGACTATTTCAACAAGAATGAAACATTGTTTGTAAAAATACAAATTTCTGGAGGTGTTTTGTTCAAAACAACACGAAGAATTTTTAACCAAACATTTTACTTGATAGATCTCTAATATTACAAGTTTGGTTGTGATATTTGTGTGTATGTTAAAATCGACCAAATTTAATTTTATTAAATATTGAATCAAATATGAGAATAGATGATGTTGCATGATTGTCCATGAGACAGCCACCCACCAAATGACAGTGCAATTTAAACTTCTGAACTTCTACAGGTCCCATTACGGCCTTCAACAATACACCAGAGTTCATACTATAAAACGGAAGCTGTAAAATGCCCCGAAATACAAAATGTGAAACTATACATAAACACAACAATCGACCTAATCTATTGCAAAAAATGGTGAAAAAATAACAATAGATGACTATTTAAGCAACGACAACCACTGGACTACAGGTTCGTGGCTTGGGACAGGCACATAAGTATGTGTCGGGGTTTAACAGGTTTTTGAGCACTCAACTCTCCCCCTTTAACTTGTGAGGTCAATCACAAAACATAAAAAAATAGACTAACACCACAACCCCATTGTTGCACTTAACTCAATCAGCGCAAAGACTTAGAATGCTCGCAAAATTTAGCTCAAAGTGTCGCCAATAGGGATGAACATAAAACATGAAGAACAAAAAACAATTTTTATCGCTGGAGTTACAGGTTTCTGACTTGGGACAGGCACACAATGTGGCGGGGTCAAACCGGTGGGTGAGCGCTCAACCCTCCGATAACCCTAAACAGTGGTGAGAAAAAAACAGCAATAGATTCACACAATAAAATTCGGTTGAAATGGATTTAACATTTGCGATCGATACTGAAAACCAAGAATAAATACAATTAAAATTGAAAACAAGATACAACAAAAGTATCGACCTCAAAAGATTACTCGCAGTTTCTGTCTGCTAGTTAAAACCCAAAAGCAGCCGATCAGGAAACCAAGTTTCCTTTACTGAATTTACAGCCATTTTACCTGGTAATTCTGTTGAGTTTACATATAAGATTTAATAGTCCGTACAACTATTTACTGTACACAGCCCCTTCTGTCCGAACAATTATTTTTAGACGGGCTATATCATAATATATATGACTTAGAATACATACCATCCTTAATTTTCTCAGATTTTAATATTGTTTAGTCACCTTTAAGCTATCCGACCAGAACTACTTTCAAATTTAGTATTAATGAAAGGCTTTTGGCGTTATCTTTTACCCTTTGAAATATAAAGTAGTAGGTGCGGTAAGCCTTATATTTGCCAAAATTTTAGATTTGATAAAAAAACAAAAAGTAAAAAAATGCCGTGTGATAATAGTATTTTTATAATTTAAAATTTAATCTGATATAATTGTCATCGTTTCGACAAAACAGCAGAAACAATTGACTACCTCAATAAGAATGTAACATTTTCTTTAAAAATACCGAATTTTTAAAGGATATTTGTTCAAATAAATATGAGCGCTTAAAACACCACAAAGGTATTTTAACAAAATATTTGTACTTGACAGAGCATTAATTATGCAGAGTTTGGTTCTAATGTTTACGTCAAAATCGACAAAATTATACCTCATTTCATGTCAAAATTAAGTATCTCAGATTGAAAAAACTGTATCTGTCATGTGACCGTTGTGAAACTAATTAAACAATAATCTTTTAAAAGATATTTTCAATAAAAACCATAAAGGAAAATACAAAAATCGCCCACAAAGAAAAGACTCGAGAAAAAAAACACAAATGGTGAAAACGGAAAAAAGGTCCCATTTTTTTCGGCTAATAATTATGAACTATAAATTTTCTTTATCTATATGTAATGTTTTAAAATATTTGTTTAATAAAAAGGTCGTTATTAGTTATGTCACTGCTGGTGGATTTTGTCTCCGAGGCTATTATTAGCATGATATGACGTAGAACCTCGAACATGATCTTTTGATCTCTCGCATGAGCGAGCATTCTACTGTGGACTTAATTCTAAAGAAGAAAAAAATTCTAATTAATAGGTAAATATTTGACAAAAACTTTTGCTACACATAAAATATGTTTGATATTGTAGGTGTAACATATTTTTATACCTCAAAATACAAAATTACCAATGTTAAAGAAATATGGAAAATTAAGGTATGCTTTATGTACATTTCAAGGAGTAACCTTTCATCAGTAGCATTAGAACCGAAACATAGGAAGTCAAAGATTCAAATATAGCAAAAGAAGCACTCCAATCCAAACAAATCGAAATGGGAAACCAAATCCGATGGCAGGGACATCTACTAAGTGCAATACTTTTCGAGGCCTTTCCGTATTTTCAGTGTTTTTTAATTTTAACAAATGCAGCAAATTTTCGTAAAACATTGTTTGATAAAAATCAGCCTAGTGGTTTCAGAGGAGAATTGTGGACGGTTTGCGGACATTGGACATGTGATGGCAATAGCTCCCATGTCCTTTTAGGTCCGTTGAGCTAGAATTGACATATGTTTATGGAGATTCCCGAAAAGATCATTTCTCTTTAGGATATTTTTCATCACATTCGAATAAATGAATTTAAGGTCAAATAATTAATTTTTATTACCAATACAAAACTGAACAAATATATCCCAGCGAACTAGAAATTAAAGAGACCACAGATTCAACAAAATCTGCTTCATACCTAGATTTATTCCTCGAAATTCGGAATTGATCAAAAGGGAAAACTTGTCTCTAAGATTAACGACAAACGGGATGACTTCAACTTTCCTATTGTAAACTTCTCCATATTTATGTGGCAGTATTCCTGCCCCCCTCCCCCCTGTCCACCGGATTTGTGTGTCGCAGTTGATTCGATACTCTAGTGCCTGCTCCAACTATCGAGATTTTCGCATTGCTGCTGTCACGTTAATTACTACAACAATGATACATCCAACCAAGTATGAAATCGTTCTTCCTTAAATTCGATGGTCGCCATAATGAGTTGGTTGATTAATATGATATCAGTGTATCTCAACTAGTTATGCACCTGTTACCGGTAATTCAACAATATGTTGACATCTTCTCGGATTGACGAGTTAAATGATTACCCGACTGGTACTGCGCGGAGATGTTTACCCTTTCGGAGCACCTGAATTCACTCCTGTTTTGTAAAGGAGATCGTGGAGTTTCAAGCCTGTGTTCTTTTTGTTTTCGTTTTATATTTTATTTTGCGTCAAATTTGTCTTGACTATACACTTTTTTCTCTCACGTGGATATTCTACACTGGACTGAACATTGCTTGAGAACTAGTGTCGCCCCCCAAATATCTACTATTCATACAGTCCCTTATCTGTAGAAGTCTAGAGATAGTGTATTTTTGGATGACGATGTTCAGTTTATGCATATAATTATAACAATGTGGTAAGATCAAATTCATAAATGCAACTGAAGCTTTTATTATATGTTAAAGTTAGTCCTTTCTGTGTTTTTGTACATGATTTGGTTAAGATATCTATGTTTACCAATGTTGTAAATCTATACTCAAGGAAAAAAGAAACTGTGCAAGGCTTTCGCATTAATTAAAATATATACCAAATATTTATTTCTAGCAATAATTACAAT
>JARWCS010212728.1:0-13789 GCA_034783895.1 Geukensia demissa | reverse complement strand
GTATCTTTTGACAAAGGTGACCAGGTGAGCGATTCAGGCTCTCTAGAGCCTCTAGTTTTATTTGTGATCGATTTATTTTTCATTACATTCATGATGTGACAAAAATTATGGAAATAAGTGAGTCAGCAAATGGATAAGTTTATCATGCATATATCTATCTATTTGCAAACTAAATTTGCCCTCAACATCGAGCTTCACTTGAAATCATCAACATTAGTCTTGGCAAAAATAAATGATTTACGGAATATCATACGATGAGTAAGAAAATATTTAATAAACAAAGTAAAAATTAGTGTTTCTTTTATTAGGAGTGTGCTGTTAGAGACCCATGTTGTGATCCAGACACTTGTTTACTGAAGACGTGGGCACAGTGTAGAACTGGTTCATGTTGTTATAACTGTACAGTAAGTATGTCATAGCTAATAAATGATTATAACAAGACCACAGGAGTTGCCTTAATATACTGAACACCACATCAAATTATTACATCCAGCAACAGAGAACATATACATTTCACAAACAGAACATCTTTTGAAAAGGGTTGCTACAGTTATTTTGAACTTTTGTCAAATAAAAATCCCTGAAATAGTGCTATTAAGAAAATCTATGGAAGTTTGAATATTCAAATATTTTGAAATATACAAGATCATAAGCTATTGATGATATTTTTATGAAATTTTGAATTTTGCAATAACAAAAATTAAGCTCATATTAGTGTAAAATAATTTCACAAAATTATTTATTTTGCTTTTCCAATCCTTGCTCTTTTATGAACACTTTTGTCTTTCCAGTTTTTACCCCCGCAGTATGTGTGTAGAGAACGGTCTACTGAATGTGATGTACCTGAATTATGTACTGGATACAGTGGGGAGGTATGTTGTCTGCTGCACTAAATTAGATACTAAAAGATAATCTTACAGTATTTCAAATGTTAGGATAGTTGCTAATTTTACTGCAAGTCTGAAATAAAAATCGGACATAAAATAGACAAAATTGTGTTGGGATGTTTATAATTTGGACCTTTGAATGTCTTTCTCATAGACAATCATACCACATCTTCTATTTCTATATTTAGCAACATGAAGCATATTATATATAATCAATTTAAGAGTTAAATCTCAATTTCCCAGACTTCTTTGTCATTCTATTCATTCTTCTTGGCAAAGTTTGATCCTCACACATTGAACATATACAGTTTTAATTGTCCTATTTTGTGTTGGTTATAGTATAATATGCTTTTCATGTAACAAATTTCTTTTTTAATTCAAAGTTCAGTAATTAACTCAATGCATATTTCAGTTCTTTAAATATGATGAATTGAAAAACTAGAAGTTCTAACACTTTTGAATCAAGGATGTATTGGATATCAACAAAAAGCACCTTTACAGTATCTGTGGGAATAAAATGTCTATCATGATTGTGGATAATTTCAGATGTTTACTTTTGACTTTCATTATTTATCCATGTAACCCTAATTTGGATTCATTTTCATTGATATTCTAGCAGTAAATGTGTGGAAATATATAGTGATTAAGCCCTCCCTCCCCTTAAAAATAGACTGTGTACTAGGTTTTAGATTTATTTATGTAAATGCAAAAATGTAAATTATAGTGAAGATATCTGATATTGTTTTAAAATCTGGCCCAGTGACACATGAAATTGTTTTCTAATTATATGCTGCCTGAAAGGTCTTGGAGAAGCAATGTTGTTAAACAGAACTTCAAAAATTGCTACTTTCTTGATTTAAGGTCATAACATACACATGTCATGCTTTGTGGCCACTTAAATGTACATGTACAACTGTTTGGCATCATAACAGCTATTTCCCAAGAAACAAAATTCTCAGATATGTAAGCGGTAAATTGCTAAGACTAATTACAATCATCAGGAATAATTAATTCAATACTATACATGTCTAATATTTTTTATATTTCTTTCAGTGCCCACATAACAACTACATCCAAGATGGCCATCCTTGTGGTAATAAGACAGGGTATTGTTTGAGTGGAAACTGTCCAACTCTAGAACAACAGTGTCAGCACATCTGGGGAAATGGTTAGTTGAAAGGGATATTCTTGTTGCATTGTCAATTTTTCAGAATCAAGAAATCATAATACATGTATTTATTTTGTCTGGTGGATATATAGAATATATGACTTTTTGTATCTTTTACTGACTTCATCACGCAAAATATGAATATTTTCTGAATATACTATCGTGATAAAGTCAGTACAAGATACAGAATGTCCTATATTCTTTTTATCAGTAATTTTAAATAAAAAAAATATTCTCGAGCTGAAAATGTCACATTTTAAATCATTTGACGCAAGATCTACTTCATTTCAACGTATGACAACAAGACGTTCAGTTTTATGAATGACGTCGATCTATTTCATTCATGAAAAGACACACATAAAGACAAAGCATGTGACATTAATGCTTGACAACGTGACGTTCTCCTTCACAACAAGCTGATAATTTTTTTTATTTGTGCCAGTAGACCTGTACAGGAATTATTGATCAGTATAGATCAAAGGAAATTGCTGCAAATTACAGATTAATGTTTTTAAGGTTTAAGCAACAAGTGAAACTAAAAACTGACAATATATAAATTATATAGATATTTTAATTGAAGTACTGCAGATGCATAAAGATAGCGATGATGTGATTTAAGTCTTTGTCATTAATTAAATTCTTCTTTCCCAGTCATTCATTATTACATGGATGCTAAATTATAGATTAAGGAAGTGATTCACGATATTGAGTTGCTTAGAATTCCAGCATTAGCTTTCCAGTTCTTTGGAAAAAAACAAATTCATTCATGATAGAAATTTGAAGATGCAATTTTTAATTTTATATTTGTACGATAATGCATCTAGATGGTTTGTTAAAGTTAATTAGTAAATCCATTGGCCAATACACGGTGGGGGGGGGGGGTTGGTTGATGGGGCCTAGCATATTTTCTGGAAATTTAAAAAAAAATCATTGCAGGGATTTTTGGCAAAATTTTATCTCTGACTTGCATTTTGATTGAAAATTGTTTCCCACATTTTTTTCAAAAAATTGTGCGGTATAATAGGGTAACAGATTTTGGCTCATATTTTAGCTTATGTATGTAAGTAATGTGATTCAATGTAGTTGTCTTATTTTTACCACATATGAACATCCAACTGTAATGCAATGTTCAGATGGACACAGCACACAATTCCATGTTTTCCAATATTTGATCCCAAGGGTACCTGATGAAGGTTAATCCAGAAAACAGAAATTTCTGCATTTTTAATCATTGTTTTTCTATTTTGTCTACAATCTGTTTGATAAAAGAAAGGAATGCAATACACTATTTTTTAAAGAACTTATTTCCTGGCCCACAATCTCTGAAACAGAGAGTATAGCACTTCCTTTGTCAGATACATCTCTACCATTGATATTCCGACATTGATTGCCTGGATTGTGACGTCAAGAAATATTGAATCACAAGCAGGTATGACCGCCATGAGAGGAAGTTCACAAAATTGCGTAATCACCAATGGCAGAGTCGACTACTGGAGGTTTAACTTGAAGCTAGGAGACTCTGTTTCGGAGATTGCCTGGCCCACAGAAATCTAGTGAACTAAAGGCAACGACTTAACAAGAAATTATACAGTGCTCAATCTAGAATAAATGTGGGATTTTGTTTTTCTGGCATATATTCCACATTCTATTTTTTTTAAATACTATTTGTTTTTTTACTTAGAAAAATTTAATTATTTATGTTTATATTTGCATGTTTTAGGAGCTGAAGGTGCTGATGAGCAGTGTTATGAGAGATTTAATCCTATTGGTAACTTTAATGGACATTGTGGCAAGGATGACCAGACAGGATCCTATGCTAAATGTTTACCTGAGTAAGTTACAAAAAATAAAGAGACACAAAGTAGAGGCAATGGTAGACAGAAAAATGAGCATTTGAATTATAAAATATTCTGTAGATATAGAATATTTTGAAGATTTGTACATGTTATGCACCACTAACCAATTGTATTGACCATGCCAACATTTGTTTAAAGTAGGGATTTTTTATGGTTCAGTATTGTCTGTTGAAGTTTTGTGTCATAAATGGTCCTTTTGATTTTATCTTTGTATTTATCTTTATTTCAAATTTTAAAGATCATAAAATGTATCAGAAATGTATATGGTTTTGTTACTAAGCTTTAGCATAGAAACATTTTGACATATTATTGAGCCTAAAAATATGAGTAAAAATGGCATCATGAAGTAAGCACTAAAGATTCTAGCCGTACTTGTATGCTCTTATTAATTTTTCGGATACTTGAATGTATATTGGAAAGATATGGTTAATATCTTTCTAACATTGTAATGTGTAAAAATCCCTGATTGTTATCTTCATATTTGGGTTATCGACTTTCATTACATCATGCACTGTATTTTTATTTGGTCCATTAATGTAACTAAGAATACATAAAGTTAGACTTTCTTCCAATTATTAGGCCTCTAGCATGTCTGATGATGGTAAATTAGGAAAAGCCTTTTATACTCTGTGGAATTTGACTTGGATGGATACCGTCTGGTTTAATATATTTTCCATATTCTTTCTTTTAAATATTGAAGTGTTCTTCAGAAATAGCAAAAAATATTGTACAAAAAATAAATAGGAGATTATACAGATTAGTGTTTAATCGTTGTTTATACAAGAGCGGTTCTGGTTATCAATCATATCTGCAGCATATAGGTGCTCCCCAAATATGGTAAACACGTGTTGTATCTCGGGTTCTCATGTTACAGCTGATGCCATTTGGCCGGGTCAGTTTTGCTCTAGCTGTTGATGATTGTAGACGTACTTTTGAACTTTCCAGAATTTGTTGAAATTATTGAACTATCATACATTCAGAATTTTTCCTGGATATATCGTTCGGAACTTTTATTTATCCAGTAATATTCGTGCACCAGGATTATCTGATATTTTTTTTTTTCGTTATCTTCACAAGTTGTATCGTTATATAGGACTAGGACCTACTGAATTGAATAATTCCCGTTTTCAAAGAACAGTAAGTGAGTTTATCGGACATTAATTTGAAGTTTTATGAAAATGTCGTCTACAAGAAGTTCCAGTAGAAATAAACGAACAAAAACAAACAGACAACACCCGTACGACACTTGGGATATGCAGAATCCTGAAAATTGGACATCGGCAAAATTGCGCGACGAAATTCAGAAAATTGGGATCGTGGTGTCTAGGAATTTACCTAAATCTGTTCTAAAACAACTTTATTTAGACAATCGTGATAGAAATATTGAAGGCCATGCTGTAGGAACAGTTGTAACTCGAGACAAGGGTGCAGACCTAAGAGAATCGACAGACAACCATATTAGGAGAGGCGCCCAGGATTTTTCTTCGCCCACCGACAGTGGAAGCGTCCAATTAGAGGCTGCAGAAGTTCACACATCCGAACGGGGTTTCGTCCAATCAGGTGCAACCAGTGAAAGTAGTTCGTTTCAGCGCAGTATTATACCCGGAACCGGAAGTACTATGGATATAAACAATAGGACTTCAAATTTAATAAATACTGTCACGCAATTTGAAGGCTTGACAGTCATCATTTTATATTCATATATAATGTACTACTGTGAGAATGTGAGGGTAAACCTAAAATCCCATTCAATTCACAAATGACTTTTTTTCAAATAAAAATTTTAATATTTCAAAATTCATTTCTGGTTGGATTTTCATAAAATCTTCACCAATAATACTGACAGATCCATTTACAGATTTTATACACATATAAAACTTTAAAACAAAACAAATTATCTTGGTCCAAAAAGAACAGATCTATAAAGTGAAAAATTAATACAACAGTTTTATTTAAAAACACCTGATATTTTTTTATAAGACATAGTTTAGTCCACACAGTATTACTTCTATACAGTGGAACCTGCATAACTATCAAATATAACACCTCATTAGAAATTAAATGGAAATTACTTTGGTTATTCAAGAAATCAAAGTTCTACAAAAGTTTTTACATCATGACTTTTACAAACCAAAAACAATTTTTTTTAAACACATAACAGACTTCTTGGATTTTTTTTTTTTTTTATCAAAATCAAGACTAGAAGTGACAACAGATTTTTTCATTTATTTTGATTTTACCTTTATTATTATGCATATGATCACTTGAGAAACTGGGAAACATCCCAAATTTGGTAAGACTTTGAACTTTGAAAAATGGTAGCCAGACATAAGGAAATGGATTATCTGAAGATGAATGTGCAATATAATAAAGGAACAGTGGAATACTACTATAAAAACCTGGGTAGAAGAAACTCAGACAATAAACAGCTTAAAATTTAAGCAAAAATTAAAACAGCAAAATTTACTTACAATAAATTATTTTTTCCATTGATAACAAGAAACCAAATTAAATTTGGTCTTCAACACTTATTTGTCCAGAACCTTCTGCATGAGCATATATTTCTAAAAAAATTGAATTAAAAAAGGTCAACTGTGCATTAAATCAACAGATGTGGGTAACTGCAGCTACCCACCAAACAGATATATAGATGGAAGTTCAACAATGGAACAACCATTGTTTTTTAAATTTAATAGTTGGTTTACCGATTTCAAATAAATAAGCTGAAATGTGAACAAAATACCTGGCACACATGTCTATTACTATAAATAGCTAGCACAGTGGTCTTAAACCATTAAGTCAGAATGTAAGGAAATAAAATATACAAAGTTCATGTGGGTACTTGTCCTCAACAAAAACAGACTTCAATATCAACATAACTATAGTAAAGGAAAAGGGTCATAAAGCCTTATTTCTACCGAACATTTTGGCTACAAATGGAAATGTCTTATTCAAACTGCTTTAAATGCAAAAATTACTACTGAACAAGTTTCACATTTGGTTAGTTAACAAATGCAGGGCTTTCCTTTTTAGGAATAGAATGAAAATTGTTTTGTTGTTAAAGATTAAAAATTCAATGTCCATAACTATACTCTAATGATTTTGGGCCAAATTTAACAATCTTTATAAAACATACATTTCATTAGCTATCATGACTTTTTAAATAAAACAATGAAAAATGTTTTGGGCCTTCGGACCATTTACATGGTCCATTATTTTGGGTCAAATATAACAAATGTATAACTCTTATCAGACACACGTCATCAGCCATCTCTTACAGATAATGATTTAAATCCTTTATCAAGGAATTTCATTGTAAAATGGTAATAATTCAAAGAAAAAAAAGTTGGTTCTTTTTGGTAAAAATGTAACAAAGTTGTATCTTGTAAAACTGAACATTTTCCTTGATACCTATAACGGCCATCTCTTACGGTTTCTGAGTTTAAGTTATAAATTATTTTCAGTCAAAATTACCCTTTGACCTTCACATTTTTTATGCCACATTGTCTAAAGATCAATGGTAAAGTTTCAGGTCATAACTACTTATGTTTTCTGAAAGTTTTTTTCAACATTAGTGTTGATATTAAAGGGGAAAATAAGTCTATCTTATTTGACCCAAATTTAACAAAGTTGTGGTATGAGATTCTGAACATCCCTATCTACTGCAGTTTCTGAGGTGAAATGCTCACAGAGTTTTGGATAAAAGGGGAATAACACTGTTCAGAAGAATATTTTTTCCTGTCCTTATTTCAAAAAAGTCCATTAGTGACAAATTATTGAAATAGAACTTCAAAACGATATGTCAATAAATGGTTTGGTCAGATCTTTTTTTTTAAAAATGGCTTTAGAATAATAATCAGAACAGAGGCATAAAGGGCTTTCCTTCAGAAAGGGAAAGCCCTCAATTAGTTATTGTAATATTGGTTTTGGATACATTTTGTCAATTTAAATATTTGGGCATTAAAACAACAGAAGCAAACTTTGCACAATTAAAGATCCGCCAAATACATATCATAAGTTCAAATACATTCTTGTTGTTTGTTTGTGTTCATATTTGCATTTAAAATAACACCACCCCAAATTTTTTTAAATGGCCAAAGATTACACTCTGTTGTGTCAAAAGGATGAAAATAAAACTATGATAAGTTAATCATCTATTTAACAACAATGTCACAACTTATTGTGTAACATCTTAAATTTGGGCTAAGTTAAGGGCCTTATGCACCTACTCCTCCATGTCTTCGACTAAGAAATACAGTCTTTATTTACACTACCAAAATATGTTCACTCAATATTGGTGGGTTACTATCTGTTTAAACCACTGAAACCTAAATACTGAAACCTCAATGACAATGTAGGCATTATATATACTCTGACCACTGAAAAAGGCCACTTTACACAAAAATGTTTGACATGCAACAAAATGAAGTTCACTTTAAATAACTTGATAAGAAAGTCTCAATAAATAATAAACAAAACCTTTTCCAGGTATTCATTCTTCATATGTCATAATAATCACATACAGTGGTATCCAGCAATTAAAAAAACATAAGAAAGACACTATAAAAATGGTTTTATCTGTAAAAGAAAGCTTCTTCAAGAAGCAGACTATGCCCTTTCCCTTTTCCTTACACCAATACCCTAAAATGGCACATTTCTGTCTTTTCAAGTATCCCCAGTTTTAATTCAAATGTCTACAATCCAAGAAGAACCTTCTATTATACACATTTATAATTAATATTTTATATCCAACTAAAATGCAACAATACCACATTATATACATTCAATTGGCACAGAATCTCTACGATGTCTTTCTAAATGATACTATCACAAAAACTTGAAGAATTTAAATGTTTACATTGTTTCCATGTTATTCTGTACAACATGACAGTCCTAAATAATTTGACAGAAAAAGATTCTCACATATAGAAATATAGACTGAATAAAGTTTTCTAAGTAACAGACATTGTATGGCAGTATTCAAATATTTTTGTAAATAATATTACAATTTCAGCAAAATGTGATGAACAAAGCAGATGCACTTCTTCCTTTCAATGACAATAGAGCTTCCTATCATAGATCACATTAATGTACATATTTTAGTTTTGCCTTTTGGGTCTTTGATAATAACCTTCTTCTGTGGTGTGCTTTGTTTGGATTTAAATGAACTCTGAAATAGAAATAAGTATTAAAGTACAGACATTCTCTTAGTCAGTTCCAAGTATGCATCAAATGCCATAAAATGATCTAAAAAAATCATTCCAAACTGTTATCTAACATTAATGACAAAGTCTGGCATATTCCTCCTGGTATGATTTTGATCTTTATTAGTATGTCAACAGATGTGATCTTATTTGTGAAAGGCATGAATAAGGCAAATCTTCCATTTCTGTGTATTTAACTACAAAGTGCTTATCTATTTCAAAATTCAGAGTATGTACCTTAAACCAATGAAAACCATTATTTATAAATGTAAACATATTTGTATTTCATTTATCTTGATTCCAAAACTGAGGCAAGATAATTAAATGGGTTGTGCTCAGGATGACACAATATCTATACCTTCAAAGTGAGGAAGGTTAAATAAATGGTTTGTTTGTACCCTAATAAAAAATTAAGATTGCTTTGGTATCAGATGCTCCCTGACCTCTTGATTATGGAGAGAAAACAGAAATACATTCTCAATCCGTATCAGTCCTCAGGTGCTATCCAAGAGCATTGCGACATCACGTTTATTGTAGTTTTCAACTGTACTTTACTGCCAGCCTATGATTAATAAGAACAGTCTTTTCTATTAAAATGCCCTTATTTCTTAAATGTATGGTAAATATTATTGCAAGATATCTATAATTATTTTGCTTAAAATCAAAGAAAATTAATACATTAATCAAAACAAATTATGGACAAAATATGTGATAAATAGATCATTACATGTCACTTTTCATATATCAACCCTGATATCATACCGCCGATATTGGGGTCTTGAGATGATATCCAAGTTGATATGGAAAGAGGCATGTAATAATCTATAAGTATTAGCCCAATTTGTTTCATACTAGACATGCAGAAAAGAACTTATAACATTTAAATACGTGAAAAATGATTTACAAAATATTACAGAAAGTAACATAACTGCAAGTTTTATAGCAGTATATAAAGTTCCTAGCATGGAACTCCATCATTGCTAAATTTCTTAGAAGACTATATGATCTGTCATCATTTACAAAAGTACCTGACAACCACACAAAGCAGCAATAGCAGTTACATGTAATAATTTGAATTAATTGGTGAAATTCATGGAGTTTTCTCAAATCTGTTATTTGTTGGAATATTGTTTATCAGCCAAATTTTCATGGAATCAAACAATCAAAAGCCATTAAATGGAACATTAGGATTGTATAATATTGGAAAACCAAATTTGTTGTATTTCTGGAACAATATCAGACCTGATATCTTTTGGTAAAAATACCTTTCAACCCAATAAACCTTGAAAATATCAACAGTATTTTCAGTGTACATTTGATTTCAAATGTGGCAGTTCAAACTTTTATTCAATCATCTTCATTAACACCAATTTGTGTTTATCAGGGCTATAAGGCAGACCACGTTATTTTAATATAGATTTTAAAGCTTTGTTGTTTTTAGTTCCACGACCTAAAAGATTTGCTTGCTTTAATTAAACCAATCTTTTTGGATAGGTTCCTAGGTGGGTTCCTTTCAGAATTTTATCCAATTACCCTCTTGCCAACAGAGGTAAACGCTGCAGTTGAACTTTAGTTAAACATAGGACACAATGGGAAATTATAAAAACTTCTTGTCTGGAACTTTCTCAGTTGGAACCAAATTTTGGTGGAATGGTCACTTGGTGGGTCCCTTTCTGAACAATGACCTGTCATTCCAAACTTAGTTTAACATAGGACCCTATGAGAAATTCATTATAAAATCATTTTATCTGGAACTCTTTGCTCAGTTGCTACCAAACTTTAGTGGAATGGTCATTAAGTGGGTCCCTTTTATAATTCTATAAGATGACCCTATCCACCAACCAAGATGGCAGCTACAGCCTACTTTAACATAAGACACCTGAGAAATTCATTAATGTACATTTGTTTACTTGCTCAATTGGAACCAAACTTTGGTGGAATGGTCATTAAGTTGGTCCCTTTCAGAATTGTATTCACCTGCTAACAAAGATGTCTGTCTCAGCTGAACTTAGTTTAACTTAGGACCCTGTGGAAAATTCATTAAAAAATCTTCTCCTCTGAAACTTTTCATACAATTGGAACCAAACTTTGGTGAAATAATGGTAGAATGGGTGGCTTTCAGAAATTTATCCAATGAATGACCACACCTGCCTACCAAGATGGCCACCCTAGCCAAACTTAGTGTAACATGGGAAATTGATTAAACAAAATTTCCTGTATGGAACTACTTGCTCAGTTGGAATGAAACTTGTGGAATGATTATTGGTTGCATGCCTTTAATTCAGAATTGTATCTAATGACTTTGTCTTACCGATGAAGATGGTCAATCTGAGTTAAATATAGGACAGAAAAGGAAATTCATAAAAAAAATTTTTCTCGTCTTGTACTACTGGTGGCAACTGTAATCCAGGTGAGGGAATACAGGCTTCGTGGAGTCTATGGTTAGAAATTTACCATTAAAGATTTATGCAAAATTGGAACAGAAATGTTCATGTGTATTCTCAATGGCACACAATGTATTAATTTTTACATCTGAACTTTGGAGAATTTGATTGTTAACTAGATTTTACATTAACTCTGAGGAATTTAGCTAAGCATCAACAAGAACTACCATAAAAACAGAAATAAAGGAAACATTTGAAGATTTAAAAAACCTCAATTAAAGTAAGGCACATCAAATCTGATAATTAAATTTTGAATATTGTGTGACATACAAGTAATTGGAAATGATTTTACAGCTTTATCATACTTTGCAATTACTCTTCTAATTTGTGTCATTTAAGTGGACCAGTACCATCAGGTCAAGGTCATGTGTACATGACAAATGTGAAATGTACAGGAAGTGAGAGTCTGATTACAGAATGCCCAAGCTCAGGATGGCTTAATGTAACAGATGATGGTTGCCTTAGTCATTCAGCAGATGCTGGTGTCAGATGTTACGGAAGTGGTAGGTCTAGCTGAAAGTCACACTTTATCAGTGGCAAATCCAGGGGGATCAAGGGGGCCTGGTCCCCCATTTTGAAAATGAAAAAATGATTTTTAGCACGTGTTTTGAATGCAGCAAGTATGTATTGGCAGGTCCCCCTTTCAAAATGTCAGATCCACTTATGTACGAGTATGTGTTGGCAAGTGGGCCCCCCTTTTCCAAAAGTCTGGATCCTCTAGCTGTTAATAATCATATCCATGATTGTGTGTAATCTTTATGTATTTCCTATACTTTCTCTGTAATATTTCATGTTCATTTACTGAACTTTCTTTAATAAAGATTTTCGTATTTCATATAAAATATACAATTCTTATTAAGTTTATATGTAATAAATAATTTTTCACTTGACATATACTCATATAGTTATAGATATATTGAACATGTTGCATTTTATTGTTAGTTAAAGTATGTTTCACTGAGCTGAGCTAGTCTCTCACTTTTTAATAAATTTTGAAAAATCCCTTGGAGGAATCTTCATAATTCTTATAAAACGCAACAGAGAAAAAGTACCGGTAACTTTTGTATATTTTGCAATTTTTATACATGTTCTTAGTTTTCCTCCACTCATATGGAAAATCGGAAAATTTTGTCGTTTTCCATTATAACAATATTTGCGCACAGGATTTGTGAATTTTAGGAAATATTTTGATTGGTTTTATATCTACTGGCATATATGTATGCGTAGTGCCAGAAAAAATAAGCTTGGCGGAACCAGAAATGCAAGAATTTAAACGTCGTCGGAACTTTAATTTTTCACAAAAATCGGCAATTTTCACATGAGTACAGGACAAACAACGACACTTGATATACTTCGAACACCAAATTCTATTGCCGGTAAGATAGTTAAATCTCATTCTAATTTTCCTTTTTGGATTGTGTTATTGCTTTAAGAAATAATAGCCAAAACATGAGAAACTCAGTTCAGTGAAACGTACTTTAACATATTGCTTGGTAAAAAATTAAATTTAAAAAATCAAATGCAAGCACATGCATAAATTTTATTCAGAATTTATAATCCAGTATTTCTTTTCAGAAAAAAAGTGACACATTTTGTATAGAACTAATCATTTTTTCCAAACATACTTGTTTTTAAATTAATCTTAAAAATATCAGATTTTGGAGAAAATTATATTTGTTTTAGTTCGTCTGTCTGGAGGGGAGACTAATGACCAGATTAAAATGGGACGAGTTGAAGTTTATCAACATAAAGGATGGACCAATTTATGTACATCACAGTTCGATGATGTGGATGCTCTAGTAGTATGTAGACAACTTGGATATGCCAGAGCAAGGGTACTAAATTCTGGATTGTTTGGGCGATCACCATATCCAGGCTTTACAACAGAGATTAGTTGTCATGGCAATGAGACAGACATTTTGGATTGTCCCCATGTCATTGATGTTTGTGACTACTCAGAATATGCCAGTGTAGTATGCATTAAAGAGAACATAAATGATGGTAATTTATTTTAATACTGTTTTTCCACTTTGTTCACAAAAAATCTTTTATACTAAACAGAAGCTGTGAAAATTCTTAGTGATTGTCTTATATAGCAATAAAGCTACAAGCAAAATCCAAAACAGGTTATTATGTGACATGCTGCAACTTGACAATCGGAACACACTCGTATATTTCCGTCATTCTTCGGAA
Source organism: Geukensia demissa (assembly GCA_034783895.1). NCBI lineage: Eukaryota > Metazoa > Mollusca > Bivalvia > Mytilida > Mytilidae > Geukensia > Geukensia demissa. Next base: position 37 of record JARWCS010212728.1, on the reverse strand, counting down.
ATAATACTCGGAGGTAAGTGTATGAATATGAGCATAA
>JARWCS010212618.1:0-13789 GCA_034783895.1 Geukensia demissa | reverse complement strand
AAACATTTCACAAAGATAGTCTGGAGCAAGATTGTTCATACATTTGTACATTAGCACCCCCTTATGATATTGAATTCGATTAACAAAACTGAGCCACCCAAGATCTTCAAATAAACGTTTTGAAGGTTCATCAAAGTTACTGTTCAAAATAAGCCTTGCAGCTCTTTTCTGTAGTTTACAAAGTTTATCAAGGTTATTGACTGTTGTTTCACCCCATACAGTACAGCAATAGTCAAATAAAGGAAGCACATATGCATTATAATACAAAATAAGACCCTTTTGTGGCAAATACCTTTTGAGCCTCCCTAGTAATCCTATTCTGGAGGATATTAAAGAACATGTTTTTTCAATATGTTTAGACCATGATACATTATTATCTATATGTACACCTAGAAGTTTTTCATATGTTACCTCGTTCAAAACAGTATCATTGCAAATGATATTCAAACTACATTGAGTAGATTGCAACCTTTTTTCAGACCCTACTAACATAACATTTGATTTGTTAATATTAATAACCATATCATTATTAGCACACCACTCTTTAACTTCTAGCATATCCTCATTTAATTTGACATTTACATCATGACTAGATTTTGATGAGTAATGTAATGTAGTATCATCAGCATAAAGGTCTGAGGTGGAATGTGCCAAATGCAATGGGAGGTCATTAATGTATAAAAGGAAAAGTAAGGGACCTAGTATACTTCCTTGAGGAATCCCAAATTTTACCTCTCGACATTCCGATTGTTCATTGTTTATTCTTACTTTCTGTGATCTTTCTGACAAATAAGAAGTAAACCATTTGACAACAAGTGCGTCAAATTTATAGATTCTAAGTTTTGAAATTAAAATCATGTGATTAACAATATCGAACGCTTTTTTGAAATCAAGAAAGAGAATACCGGTATAATTGCCTCTGTCCATCTCTCTTAAAAGATCATCAACAAGTTTAGTTAATGCTGTTTGACATGAATATTTTGATCGAAAACCAGATTGGTTCTGATGAATCAAATTATACTTAAGCAGATATTCATATATCTGTGAATAAACAAATTTTTCAAATAATTTAGACAAGGTAGGGAGCACTGAAATTGGTCTGTAATTATCCATTTCAGTTGCATCTCCGGACTTAAAAATGGGTGTTACTCTTGCACATTTTAATTTCGACGGAAAAGTGCCTGTACAAAGGCTAATATTGAAGATATGGGCAAGTGAATCACAAATAACCGGTGCACTTATCTTAAGTATATTTGGTCCTATGTCATCTAGTCCAGTAGACTTACTAATGTCAAGCTTAAGTAGTTCATTATATACATCGGTTGGTGAAATGCATTTGAAAGCAAATTCTTCATCACAGTTTCTCTCATTTACAAAATTTTCCAGTTTTGGTGAATCTAAATGAGTCTTAGGACAACGAATTAGAGATTCTGCAACACTAGAAAAATGTCTATTGAAATATTCACAAAGTTCAATAGGATCATTAACTTCCATATCGTCACATTTTATACTTGATATAGAACCTTTTGAACCGGAATTGATATCCTTTAAATGTTTCCAAAGTTCGCTACAACTTTTGCCACTTTCTACTGCTTTCTCAAAATAATCTTTTTTGCTAGATCTCAACAAAGAAGTTAATTTGTTTCTATATATTTTAAAATTTTTAAAATCTTTCTTTTTATGATAAAAATCTCTACGAAAACGCAACTGTGCGATCTCTTTTGAGTGCCATTTAGGTTGAGATTGTCTTTTTACCCTTCGTGTGACTAGCGGGGCATGTTTGTTCAGCACTTCGTTAAGTTTTGAGTACCAAATTTCAAGTGCATTTTCTGGATCAACGATATCAAATATTTCATGAAAATTTTGACCATTTAAATCTTCAATGTAAGATCCCTTGTTGAACTTGGAAAAATTTCTGTATTTAATAGTAACATGTTTTCCAGAAAAATTCATATTTTTGGAAAAGTTTTTATTGATACAAAAACTGACAGGATAATGATCACTTGCACAGTATATGGGGACTTTTACATAAGAAATCTCCTCTGGGCGAGTCGAATACACATGGTCTATTAAAGTAACAGACTGACTCGTTACTCTAGTGGGATCATTTACTAACTGATGAAAACCATAGGTTGAGAGAATATGTTGCCACTGAGTTGGCAATGGTTTGAAATAGTCAATATTAAAATCACCATTCAAAACTATATAGTCATGTGAAGAAAATGCTTTTGATAGATTTTGTTCAAAATCTTGATACCATGACACATTGCTATTGGGCGGTCTGTATACGAATGATATTAAATATGACCTTTGATGTCTAGGAAAAACCTCAAGCCAAACTGATTCTATATTTGATTCAAGATCTTTTCTTCTTTTATATTTAACATTTGAAGAGATATAAACAATCCAGCCACCTCCCCCCGAATGGAGTCGGTCTTTTCTTTCGTATTCATACCCATTTAAATCTAATTCTTTTGACTTTGCAGCACAAATTTGATCATTTAAAAATGTCTCACACATTGCGAGAACGTTTGGCTTGTTGCAATCCTCCATATTTAACAAGTTATATCTTATTTCATCAAGTTTTGGTAAAAGATGTTGAATATTATGACATGATACTTTTAGACCCTTAGTAAATTCATGTTCATAAACATTTGAATTTGTAGGTATATCCTGTTCAAAACAAGTAATATCATTTGCTACCCTTGAACCTTGCTTCTGACTAAAAATTGATTTATTAATAGTATTAGAAACATTTGCCTCAGGGGATTCTATCATTTCACACTTATGTTCATAAAAATTACTTACTTCAAAATCATTTGTTAAATTACAAATGCAAATATCATTTTCACAGTTTTGACATAACAGTGTATCTAGAATACTGTACATATTGAAAGAGGAAAACACGGCTACCTCTTCATTGCCGACTTCCTATTGTTCATACCAGCCAGATACACGGTAGTCTTGATGGTTGTAAACATCATTTGAGTCCCAACACGATTTTGCTTTATGTCCCATTCCTCCACAACTAAAACATTTTAAACGGCTTGCGTAGCGACACCGATCTTGCGCATGGTTTGATTCGCCGCAATTATAACAAGGAAATCTGTTTCCCGGTCGTCCATATGAAGTTGGGCGGGCGGTTCTTGGAGCTGATTCGTAGGATTGTTCCAGTAAAATGGGAACTATTTCATGAAAATTCTCTATCAACAGATTGCTACCCTGCTCAGTAAGATGAATTCCGTCAGAACTCAGAACTCCTTTTAGCGGTTTTCCATTTTTGAGAGTGAAATTGTTAAGATGATCGACAAAGTTAACATTCTCATCTTGACACAAACGTCTTAGTCCTTCGTTGTACTGTTCAACATTAACATTTTTGCGTGGTAGCATTCCTCCAACAATGATTCTCTTTGATCCATCTTGTTGAATATACTGAATGAGTGACCTGTAAGTATCCACGAAAGTGTTGATATTCACTTTATTTTCAGCATCGTTACCTCCGAATTGCAGTATAACTGTATTGTATGGATTTAGATCTAGTTCCAATATGTGTCTTTTTATTGAGCTAACTGTACCTCCTCTGTTTGTATTCACGTTTACGTGACTTTGTAAATTTCTAGTTTTTATTCCTTTTGTTATCGAACTGCCGACAATTAACGTATTCACTTTTCCCTTTTCATTGCTACGTAACTTTAGTTTTCGCTTTTGTTGAGATTGTTGTACTTTGACTGAATCGTGTATTGAAGTATTTCCGTGACCTTCACGGCGCTCTGGAACAGTTCGGATGGGTGTTGATGCAGAACTTATTCCAATATTAAAAGACTTATTTTGTCTTGTCGGTTTAACATTACGGGACTGTTCGCTAAGTTGTTGTTTTAGCATTTGCATTTCGTCATCTTGATCTTTGATTCTTGTTTGAAGAATTTTATTCTCTTCCATCATGGATTTTGTTGATTGTTGTTCTAATTTCAAACAGGCCTTCAGATTAGCTATTTGGTTTTTCAGTTCTGAATTAATTTCTTTGAGCTCATTAGATTCTACAGTGATATGATCTAATCTGGCGTTTATGTTTCGGATTTCTGAAACAAAGTCCGGTATTGTAGCATGCTCATTTTCAAATGTTTTCTCGTGATCAGCTTTAGGTACATTATTGGGCACTGTCTGAGCCAACTTTGATTGAACAACTGGGGAACAAACTGGTTGTTTCAGATTCGTGTCATCTGTAACATTAATGGAACAGCCTAATTCTTTGGGAGTTGTTTCAGCTGCGCTGTCTGATAAATCCACGCTATCTTGAATTCTTTTGTCAACAAAAGATCTCATATTAGAAAAATGTTTGTCTCTCCAATCAGTGCATGTACCAGTTCCTTGTACAAGTATTGTTCCACTTGCGTAAATATTAGTACTTACATATTTCTGGCCATTTTTATAGTATACAAACTGCTGGCCATGCTGAACTTGTCGTTCCTCTTTATCATATTCGGGTCCCATTTGTGTGCGGAATGCTTCTGTCCAGTGGATTAATCTTTGCATAGTTGTTATAAATTTAACGCTACACGGTTTTCTTAATTCATTCCCGTCTTCACTAAACCCAGTAAACTGGGTATGAATGACTATGTCTTCGATTTTGGAGCATTTGTCTGTTCTTTTAATACGTCTAGAAGAAGTTTTAGGTTTAAGGCTTCTTTGCTGGATAACTATTTCAGAATCAGACATCGATCCGTCCATGATTTCATCAATAATTACTGATTCATAAGGGTAATCGTCTGGGGAAGCCATATTGTTTTTACGTTGTCACTAAGCCGCCATGCTTTGAACAATAGAAAAACGTCGGATCACAATTGAAAGTTTCTCTATGACGTCTTTGGCCTTGGCGATATTTCTTTCAAAGGATTCACAAATTATTTGAAGTATATTTAAATTAAATATAAAAGTCAAAATACTGGACTGACCTCAAAAACAGCTAAAACTGGTAGTTTCCGTGGTACTCTGAACTTTCCATGCAGATATGTGGCTTAATAATACAAGTTTTTGCAGCTTTTTAGCGGAGCTCAGAAATACCTTGGAGCCGGAGCAACAAACATCTCAACTTATCACCGAGAAAGTGTAAATAAAAATTGTTTACCTGATAAAATATCTGATAAAGACTTTTTGGTCAGTAATAGTCATATTTTCATTTGATGATGCTTTTATTTCATGTTTTACCTAATAACTGTGACCAAATTGTTAACGGACGAACTTATTTTTGAACGCTTCGAGGACGACTCTTCCAGTGACGACCTGGCTCGCGTACTGTTTTCATTTCCGGTTAGCTTCAAACATGGCTGTTTGTAAACAACTACCGAACCTATATTTGACAAAGCTTCTGCATTTGCAGCATTTGCAGCATTTGCAAATCCATCCATCAAAAATTCATTCGCAATTGACACAAATGCTGCCAGATTGCGACCGCTTACGTTGACCTACTTCAATGGGCAAAACGCTGCATTTTCTGATGCATTTGTTTCTTACAGAAAACAATCGGCATGTTATCGAATGGAAACTTGGAATAGTTTTTATTACAAAAAGCTTGTAGAAGTTATGACAGGAAAAGAAAACATCGAGGAGAGTGATCGACCGCCTTTTCAGTGTTTATTTAGACTTTCTTGAGGGCAAGTTCTATTCAGCTGTTCAGTTCGTCAGTTCAACTTCAATACACTATAAACGTGTATATATTATATAAATTGGTATACCACGGTATCCCCCGACTTAGTTTTCCATGATGGCGTCGAAATTACGATGAAAAAATGTTGGTTATATATATTATTATATTTATATTTTGGAGATATACATGTACTGGGCCAGTACATTTTTGTAAATATGTGCATAGCATTATTTGACATTTGTTATATATATATACAATACATGTACATTGCTGGAAAATATCTAATTTATTTGTACGAGCCTTAGAAACAGGTCACGCGAGGCTGTGCCGAGCGTTTTTAGCTGTTTTGAAGCGAGTACAAATAAAGTACACAAACATAGTCATATAATGTAATGTTTCTTTCTAACCAACCAGGTTCACTGTACTCTTGCAGATATTCATGGTGTAAATAAATCAAATAATGATGTCAAGAGTTTCTCTATGACGTGACATACATTTTGTAACAATGAACAATTAAAACAAAAGTGAAAGTGACGTTCTAGAAACTTATAAAAATAGTACATGTATACTTAAAAAATAAATATTTTTAGGTTAATTATGTCCTGAATAATTCAGGTCTATATTTTTTAATGAAACTGCTTCTTTGTTTAATCATTCTGATTCTGTTGCATTATTTGCACATTGATATATTGGGAAAAGTTTATTTTGCGGGATTTGATTTTTTGCCCCAAGTGTCCAAATGTTCACTGAGATTAATTTTTCTTGTCAGATCTCGAATCTGTTGTCTATGAACAGTCGTTCGGGTTCAGAGTGTGTTTCCAGTTGGCCACTATAATTTTTGCCACATCCTGCACATGTAATATTATATATATATATATAAATTATACTATAACTAATCAAGGATTCTGATTATCACAAAATATTCAAGGAGTGATCGAACAGCGTAGTAATTCACGAATGCGCCAAGCACATGCGTGAATTATAGCAATGTTCGATCAGAAGTTCAATCATTGAAAGGGGCAAGTAAAAGTTTAGGGAATGGTTGTCCACCGGACTACTAAATTTTTCATAATATAGATTTCAAGCAAGGGTTGTACCAATGAGATGAGGAAGGCATTTATTATCATTAATAAATAATTCCTTGCATGAGGCTTGTGTCTCCTTATATAAAGGGTTCATATATTTGTATGTGTAATTATCAGTTTTTGTCTCGCCTGCGACGAATGTCGCGAAAGCGAGACATAGGTATTACTTTCCGGCGGTGGCGGCGGCGTTAGCTTTTTTAAAAGCTTTATATCTCTGATAGTATTGATGCTAGCATGAACACATTTAGTGGACATATAGTTCGTGGTATGAAATTACCGACCCACAACATGACATTGGTCCTTGACCTACTTTGCACGGTTCAGTGACTTTCAAACTCCAGCGTCAAGTTTTCATGCTTAGGTCCCTTTCTCAGTAACTATATGTGATAGGTCAACAATATTAGGTGTGCATATACATTATTAGTAGTGCATGTCAGTCTGCCATATGTCTTTTGTCCTTGACCTCATTTTCATGGTCTATTGAACAGGGTCAAGTTTTCCTGCTTAGGTCTGTTTCTCAGTAACTATAAAGGGTAGGTCAACAATATTTGGTCTGCTTATACATTATTACAAGTACATGTCAGTCTGCCACCTGTCTTTTGTCCTTGACCTCATTTTCACGGTCTATTGAACAAGGTCAAGTTTTCATGCTTAGGTCTGTTTCTCAGTCATAGGTAGGTCAACAATATTGGGTGTGCTTATACATTATTACAAGTACATGTCAGTCTGCTGCCTATCTTTTGTCCTTGACCTCATTTTCACGGTCTATTGAACAAGGTTAAGTTTGCATGCTTAGGTCTGTTTCTCAGTAACTATAAGTGGTAGGTCAACAATATTGGGTATGCTGATACATTATTACAAGTACATATCAGTCTGCCACCTGTCTTTTGTCCTTGACCTCATTTTCACGGTCTATTGAACAAGGTCAAGTTTTCTTGCTTAGGTCTGTTTCTTAGTAACTATAAGTGGTAGGTCAACAATATTGGGTGTGCTAATACATTATTAGGAGTACATGTCAGTCTGCCACCAGTCTTTTGTCCTTGACCTCATTTTCACGGTCTATTGAACAAGGTCAAGTGTTCATGCTGAGGTCTGGTTCTCAGTAACTATAAGTGGTAGGTCAATAATATTGGGCATGCTTATACATTATTACAAGTACATGTCAGTCTTCTACCTGTCTTTTGTCCTTGACCTCATTTTCAAGGTCTTTTGAACAAGGTCAAGTTTTCATGCTTAGGTCTGTTTCTCAGTAATTATAAGTGGTAGGTCAACAACATTGGGTGTGCTTATACATTATAAGGAGTACATGTTTGTCTGCCACCTGTCTTTTGTCCCTGACCTCATTTTCAAGGTCCATTGACTTTGGTTATTTTTTCATACTTATGTCTGTTTCTCAGTAACTATAAGTGACAGATCAACAGTGTCAAATGGTCTTATACCTTATTAGGAGTGTGTGTCAGTCCGCCACATGTCTTAAGTCTTTGACCTCAATTCATAGTCCATTTACTGTCCACATCTATATTCAATCAAAGCTGCATATTCAGGCGAGACATTTTTGTGTGTACACTCTTGTTCTAGCATTTCAAATTTGGGGACTACTAATTTTGTTTGAGTACTAGTAAAAATGTTAATCTGGTAGTCCTCGGGCAACTGTTGAAAAATATTAGGTGTCGACCCATGACAGATGAATCATTTTTTATCCTAGAAATTTTTCCGTTTTTTGAAGTAATGTAGAATTCTGACCCTTGTATTAAATTCAGTCAAATACCACAGTTTCTTCTTCCGCATCTTGTAAATGTAACTATCAGACCTGTTGGTTTCGTGGTAAACTTTGCACTTGTTAATAATTTTTTCAAGGATTTTGGTTGTCTTTTACTTTTGATTATTTTGAATATTTTAGTTGTGTATATATATATAATCAAGGTACACACATATATATCAAGTAGTCTCCTAAATTTAAACTTTAACTGAAAACTTAACTAGAGTCAGTCATGTGTAAAATGTAGGTCAAAATGACCCAATTGTCTTTGGAAGCTGCATTACTATGCAAGATGCATCTACATACCAAATATCATCAACATATGACTTGTAAGTTGTAGTATCCTACATGTAGATCTAAACTTGAACAGAAAATTTAACCTGAAGTGTGACGAACAGACATGCCAACAAATGGGCAAAACGCTTTATCCCCTTTCCAACTTCATTGGGCTACTGGATAAAAAACCATAATACATTTGTTGTACGTTGGTACTTGGCAAATGGAGCAATATGGAGGATGTCATATTAGAATATAAACAAGACACAAATTGTCGGAAACGACAGCTATCCCTACACCCTGCAACTCTTAACCCTGCGTTGTACCCAAGTCTGATTTGATCAAAAACTCTGTCCAAATGATAATTGTTTTTACTTTAGAAGTTTTCCTCCAAAAACTACTCAGTCTCAGTCTTCAGTTTCTAAGACGAAATTCCAAAATAAACATGATTCCAAAATCATATGATCATTAGGTAAAATTCCCAAAAATATAATTCTTTAAGTTCTTTCAAGAAACGGTATGTTGGAAATCTTTTAGTTCCAAATTATAAAAACTGTTCACACGATAAAAAAAAAACATATGGTTGCTATTAAAATTTCAAAAAATATGTCTTAGACTAGAGTATTTTCAGGAATTTTACCAAAGGTTGAATCAATACCTTTGGAATCAAAATTAAGAGTCATTTCAGGAATTTTACCAAAATTGAAATTTCCTTTTTTTTAAATCTATACTTTTAAATTGTAAAGATTATTTACATGATTCCAAAAATATATGGTTGCTAGGTAAAATTCCAAAAAATATAAGTAATTTTAGGAATTTTACCAGAGTCGGAATTTCATTTTTGTGAAATCTATCTGTTTCAAATTTTAAAGATTGTTCATGTGATACCAAAAATATATGGTTGCTAGGTAAAATTCCAAAAAATATAAGTCTTAGAGTAATTTCAGGAATTTTACAAAAATTGGAATGGGTAGTTTTGGAATCAAATGTTCCAAATCATTCCCCATGATCAGCAACATGTAGTAAAAAAAATATATGATAACTTTCCAAAATTTACCCCCTAACAGGGGTCATTGATACTTTGGAACTGCAGCTTAATTCTGAAAATATATTTTGGATCGGCTGATCCAATGCAACTAATTTTTTTTAAATTTTAAAAAAATTTATACAAAAAGTATAAAGTCAACATGTATAAAGCGGAAACTCACTTAACCCTTTTGGGCCCCTTGTTTACAATTGGAAATATTTCCAAACTCTGAAACCTTTATGCACATCTACATACTATATGCAACCATTCTATTATAAAATCAAAAGCTTGTCTTCAAAAATGTAGGAAGAGTTCAAGTCAAGTCAAGTGATATTAAAATTTTTGACCCTTTTAGGCCTCTTGTTTGCATTTGGAACAATCTAAAAATTCCTAAACTTTCATGGGCATCTATATATATATAGCTACATGCTACATGTATATGCAACCTTTCTATAATAAAATTAACCGCCTGTCTTCAAAAATATTGTAGGAGTTCAAGTCGCAAGAATGTGTGACGGGCCGACGGACAGACAGTATGACAATGACAATATCCCCAAACTTTCATTGGAAAGTGTGGGGATAATGACATGTACCCTGTGCAATAGAAGTTTATTCAAATTTATATCGAATATGCAAGACTCTACCTACAATTACTATCACTCTTGTTATAACAAATCATGGTACACAGGGGGTATTATTTTTTATTTAGCCATGTCACAACTACATAGATGGAGATTAAAATCAGTGTGTGTTCAACATTCATGTCCCAGACATACATGTTATGTTATGGTTTATTTTTCCTAGCGTATTTATGAAATCACGATGCATTCCTTTGGTTATAAACATGTTGACACAGCTGATGTCTTCTTTTCTGTCCTACATATACAAAAAATGCACGTGACAATTGTAAGTCATTGTCCACTGACTTGCCTGTAATGAATTCAGACTTAACTTCATTTTTGGGAAATGGTTTTGGGATCTGTTATTACTGTGTTTCGTTACGTGATTTAGTCATTATTTAGGGCATCCCTAAACTTTGATAGGGACACATTATTTTGTAAGATGTACCAGAAGACTCATTTACAACAAATTCTTTATAAATGATGAGAATAAATATTGTTGAAAGCATTTATCAAGTTCTTGCAGCCGGGGAGGGGGGGGGGGTATTTTCATTGTCCCAGACTATGCAGACAGACCTTTTCTTTCCTGTCATTTCACAACATGCCCTAACATTGTACAAAAAGTGACCATTAAAATTACAATGTATGTGGGGGTTTAAATACACTGTAATAACCTGCATCCCGTTGCCTCATTGGCCATCTTGGTTTTTTGGAGAAAATCATTTTTATTTACTGTAAGAAGCAACAAGCATCTATGAAAGATCCTTGTAATTGGACAAAAAACTTGGCCCTGTCTGATTGGCCAAAATCAAAATTACAATTACATTGTACATGTACATGTATACATGTAGATAACTGCTGATTAAAATAACACATTACAATTACCCTACATGTATCTCTGAAATGAAAATTCAGATATCACATATCAGGAACATGCTTTTTTCATTATAATCAGTATTTACGTATTTGTTGAAAACAATTTCATAAATGCATGTAGTACATTTGAAAAGTTTGAAAAGGGGAAATGTACAACTTTTTATTTCTACAATCATACACCATTACATGGAGGTGCATGTAAAACAAATACACATTTTGTACAGGTGTTCATAAATTAATTCTCTTGCTGATCAGAGAAATTTGTACATATATGAAATATGTTTAAGGAAGTTTGGGAGTATTCCACCATTTTGAATTTGCTTTTTAGCATTGTTTGGTATAGTTTGTTCATTTAATATGCAGAAATTATTTAAAATGATCGAATTGAAGTTTTTATGTTTACGAATGACAAATATTAATAATATCTAAATCAAAATATTCCATATTTTTAGCGAAAGAGTTTGATAGGTGATTTATACTCAAATCTTTTGAAAAACATGTTTAGAAAAGGAAGGTCATTTATATAAATATTTTAATATAGATATAACCACAAAATTTAGAAATTTTAATTTATTTCCACTATATGAACAGTGACTGTATATTTTCTCCACATCAAATAGTAATGTGTGTCAAATGTAAACTTATGTTAAAATAAGTCCAATTTCTATTTGTTAATTTTCATGTCTTTGCAAAAACACCCATCTTTCCCTGTATATTCTGTGTAGCATATGGCTATTTTCAAATTAAGTTATTTCACGATATGACCGGTTACCCTATATTTTCTTTGCATTTTTTTCAATGTACACTAATGCTAATAAAGGTTTCTGGCTGTGAAATATTTCACAAATCATTTATACCCCCGAACTACCTTAAAATCTTTAGATTTCGCACTAGCAATATTCATTCATTTGCTGATAGGTTCACAAACACTTACCTTTTCAAAATGCGTAACCATCCAAATTATATATCTCTCACTATCCACTTTCACTGCATAGCTACCTTTTCCCCTCGAAGTTTTGTCACTGAGTTATTTTTAGTACAGCATATACAAATAGCAGTACTGACTTTCTTAGTGCACTTTGTGTTTAGATAGATAACTTGATTGTTTATAAATTATCATTGACAGTTTCATTGTAATTACTGGTTAATAAAAACTACATGTACAAAATATGACTGAACTAAATTCAATGGATTTTTATGCACTTTATGTGAGAAAGATTTGGGTAGTCTAATTTATGCATTTCTCTGTTGAAAATCAGTTCCCTTTATTTCTAAATATTTGTAGAGAAATTATACATGTACATTGGTACATTGGTAAAATGGTACATTTGTAAATGTCAATATGTACAAATTCTAAATAGTTTAAACAAATTTCCTGCAAATTTATTGCTGCATTTATTTGACTGTTTAGTCAGCCCTGTTTTAACTTAAATTGTGAAGTATGGTATATGGAGGATTATCGTCCCTCCGTATCATAACACATGTCACAGGGCTTATAAAAATCAGCTTGAAATTGATAAGCTTAGCTTTATTGAAAAAACCCAACAGAAAAAGTACATAATGAATTTTGTAAATATATTCTTGGGTTAAAGAGAAGTGCTAGTAATATTGCATTGAGATCTGAATTGGGTAGAATTCCTGTGGATTGCTTCATAAAATCCCAGGCACTTTTAAATGAAGACAGATTTTACAAGATACATGTGTATACTTAAAGAATGTTATTCCCTTTTAAAATCCCTTCACCAACAAGGTGTATACATGTTGTTTACGTATATTACTCATCTACCAAATGATAATAATATCATTCTAAATAAAGATTTCACATTTAATAAAAGTAATATGTAACAAAGAAAGTCCCACCTCGGTGGAGCATGTATATAAAGAAATCTATGGAAAAAAGATATTGAACAAATATTGAACAAAAAAGTAAACTCGAATTTTTTAAAACTGTAAAATCTGAATATACACAAGAATTTTATTTGTCAATCACAGACTCTATTATTAGAAAATTATATGTAAATTCAGAGCAAGCAATCACCCTCTAGAAATTGAAGTAGGAAGATATAAAAATATACCAACTTGTAATTCTTACACTGTAAAATTAACTTGTTAATAGTAATATAAGAAAAGCATTTCTTAGCATGTACATGTGTCAAACTAAATTCTCAGAAAATGCAATACATGTAAATATATATTAAACCCGAACACAGTCAACAGGTGAAATTATTAGGCTCCTTTATTAAAGTACAATTCACTGAACTGAGTCTCTCGGTTTTTCAATCACAGGAAGAAAGTTTCGTGACATTGTCTGCTATGATGCTGAAAATAGAATTCTTTGTACATTACGGAAACTTTCCATCTTTTCAGTTTTTAGCTCACCTGGCCTAAAAGGCCATGTGAGCTTTTGCCATCACTTGGCGTCCGTCGTCCGTCCACAATTCACATTTTAATCTTCTCCTCTGAAACCACTGGGCCAATTTGAACCAAACTTTGGTGGAATGG
>JARWCS010212508.1:0-13791 GCA_034783895.1 Geukensia demissa | reverse complement strand
GTGGCACCCGTCTTGTTACTCAGTAGTCAAAGCCGGTTTATAGTCACAATCGATGTTAGTCACAACTGGTATAGATCAGCTTTTTGTGTCTTGAATATTTACACCATGTCCTTTCTTACTTATTCAAAATTTTCTGGGCATCGGAGCGGTCTCCAGTGCTCGACCCACAGAGCTGACCCAGCGCGAACCCCAGGTGGTGGATAGAGAGACCCTCTTGTTGGGGGGTTGCCAGGTTTATTTTTTGTAGTTTTTGAAAAAGAGTAGATTAATGCCGCTACAAAACGCTAAATTTTATGTCCCTACCCATCACTTCCTTTTTCCAGTGGCAGTCAAAAACCGTTGCCCTGTTGTGTCCAATCCCACCCCTTTTTCGATATTTTATAATTGTTGAACTTGTTTTTGTCCTGAACATGCATGAAATATTTGCCCCTGGACGTTAAGCAACCAACAACCAACAATCAATCAAAATTTGCATGTTTTTTTACAGCCCTTCTACAAATATACTTTGAAACAAAGGAAATGAACCTTTATTTTTGATCTAACAAATGATGAATTGTGTAATGTTGGTTGCAGTTTCAACCTCTAAATTAAAGTATTTATATTCATAAAATTGTAAATTCCATCAAAAACCATATTAAAATGTAATGTTCGGAACTTAATAACAATTCTATGTAGAACAATACCAGAGTTACTAGTAGTTAATATGATGTTTGCAGCATTAAGTAAGAGTGACAGATCAGATTTCTAGAACAGTATATCCATTAAAATAAATACTGAAATGAAATGGAAATGGCAGTATTCATTTGTCAAAGGTAATCAAATTGCGAAAATAAGCCCATTTCTTAACAAAAAAGAAATTGAAAACCTACATAAAAAGGAGAAAAAAAGACAGAAATGACATTATTGATTTTTCAGAACAAAATCCATCCTCAAAGACTTAGATTTATGCATCATACATGTACGTGCATAGACTCACTAGTGCAGGAGTGACATTTTTTGGCCTTGTAATATTTAATCCCACTGACATTCCATTTAGTTTTATACAAGGTTAAATTTTCCAAATATAGTGAAACTGGAATGTATGTTATCTATATATAAAAGAGATTTTCTTACAAAAGAAGGTGGATAAATTTTATATAGTTAATAGGTGGAGTTTGTGATTCATTTGGTGAGTTTGTAGCAATAACATTTTCATTTAAATTCTATAATCAGTTACTTAAGTGAGTTATATCCTGGTTTTTAGATTTTGGTTAGAAATATTTTCTTTTTTTCTTACCACATATTCTCTTTTTTTTTCTTAAGTAATCTTTGCCAATTTTGCACTACATTAGGTTGGGCATAAAAGATAATTAGGAATCTTGGAAATATTATAAAGAAATGTAGAATGCCTTTTTTGAAATATTACAATGTAAATCTTAAATCGATTCTTCAACTGGATCCCACAGTTGTTTATGTTTCATTTTTACATTTTGTTTGTTTTTGGGTTTTTTGTGGATCTAAGTTGCAAGTATTCTACCCTGGACTTGTGATATTTATAATTATCTTTTGGCTGATTCTTTGAAAATATTTTATATGTCAAATAGGTAAGTGATTTGTTCTAGATCCATGATATAGTGCAAAAATTGGATCAGTTATCAATATCTACTGGGCAACAGTAGAAAGAAGGTATTAAATACCTTTGATTTTATACATTTTGTATGTCTTATAGTGATTGATTTTTTTTTAACAACAACACCCTTGGCCTTGCATCATTTTCCTAATATTAAGTACAAAGTCATAAGACTCAGTTATAACTGACCTTAAATAAATATTATCCTTTTAAAGTCAGTTTAAAGTGATCTTTTGTGTATATACAAACAAATTTAATTGTAGGAGTGAATGAGGGTGTATTTAGTACATTCTTCATAAATACAAATCTAATTTATATTGCCCTATTTAGTTATTTATTCACTGATAAATCACAAGTCAAATGTTTCAATAGAATTTCAACAAGTTAAGGTATGCTCTTACATTTTCTTGTTGCTAGTAACAAATACATCAATATACTCAAGAGATTTTATCAGTTCTATAGCTGCTGTATTTTACTGTAAGAATAAATCATGGGTTCGGTTGAAAACAGCTCTCACTTGATTTAATTTTCATAGGTTTTCAGTTTTTAATTCTATCAAAACCCATAAAAACCTAGAAAGTTGGTCTTGAAATGAAGTCTTGCCATTAGTCTTTTAGACCTTTCTGATGATACCTCTGTGTATGGGGGTTTGTGAAGAACACTAACACATGGACAGCTAGGACCAAAAACTACAAAAGTCGGGCCTAGCAGTCTAAGGTAGTTAACTTAATAATAGAAAAACCATAAAGATTGTCCTTTAGCATAGAAATTGTGGCTTAATAAAAGGTATGTTCCATGTACAAAGTAAACCCCATCATGAATGTTTTAGCAGATGTAGAAAGGGAAAATTTTATAAACTTATATGGAAACCCAACATATCTAGCTTACTAGCTTAATTTTAATTTTAAGTATACAAAAAATCATGATTTTTTTTCTTATTCAGAATCTGCATTTTCAATTTCTGGTCGATGAATTTGAATACATGTAACTTTTTAAAAAATTGTTTTCATCTTTAGATTTGTGTTTCATTATGGCATGTCAAAGCCTGTACCAGGTAATGAGATTTTAATTTTTGTCCCCAAGGGTGGCCTGCTAAAGGGGTATTTTTTGGTTAGGTGCAATGTATAAATAGTCAACCACCGTGAGTGTAGTGTGGGTTTAGAAATAGGCTACTTAGTTTCTTTGCCAGGGGTAGAACCCCTCCTAAAGGGTCATCAGTTGGACAAGATGTATTAATTCTCAACATGTGGTGGACAGGAACATTAACAATGTGCCCCTTGTTGGGAGAATGTCATGCTCTCAGCATGTTAAAGATCCCTTTGCAGCAACTCATAATGATTGGTTGTTGATGGCCAGTTACTTAGGCTACAGTACTTCCCCCTACCCAAACTGTCCCAATTCGGCATCCTGTGGCCGGAAAATTCACCGGTTAACCCCTTTTATGATTTATTGTTTGATGACTCCTTCTCATCCTGAATATGCATGAAATATTTGCTGCTGGACATTTAACAACAATTTAAGCAGATAATCAAAGAACTATTGCCTATGGTTCTAGCCTTTAAGAATTATTGTGGTTCAATGTTTCCATCTTTACTTTGCTTCATTAAAAATAAATGCAGAAGCATTAGAAAAGAAACCTTTGGTTAATAGACTGAAATTGATTTGGAATTGTATGTGTGATTGAACGTCTTATTAGTAATGAAAATCAGGAAGAAAAACTCTAATTGCAAAAGTCTTAAGTGCTGTTAGATTTGCAGTCTGTTTATTGCTCTGTAAATTGGTTTGAGAACACCGTATTAACAGTACAGGACAGAACAAAGCAATTAAGCTGAGATTATTGCAAGAAGATCCTGCTTATTAAGGGTTTCGATCAGAGAGGTATTTAGCCTCTTTCATGCTGGTTCATTTTTTTTTTTATTCAAATCAACGCTAAATTTCCCTATGTTCATTAAAAAGTTTAGAGGCAGATTTATTAAAATCAAACTTCTTTATGCAATAATTCTTGTACAACTCTTTCTTTATTAAGACTTGTATCAAATTGTATGATACTGAGTATCCTGTAAATGTACAAATGCACTTCTTATGAAAAACATCACATCACATCCAACCTTTTAGGAAAGTGTTTTTATTCAAGCTCACAAAGCCATATTAATAAAAAACGGGATATCACATCCAACCTTTTTTAAAATATTGTCATTAAGCTCTCATATTTAAACAGAGTCTTTTAGAACTTATCAGTTACTTACATGAAAATAAACTTATTCAGAAAAGTTATTTTTATCATGCTGCAATGAAATCTTTTGTCATATGGCATCAACATTGACTGTCTGGTCAACATCTTACTTAAAAATTTGGTTGAAGTCAATATTTAGTTACATTTAAGAAGTACATACTATCTATATTTTTTATTTAAGCATTTTCACAGGACCTTGAGTTTTAATTGATGTTCTAGTATCAGGTATACATGTATTACCAATGAATGATGCCCAACTACATGTATTTCTCCCATTTGGTGTCACTGCCATATAAGTTTTTTGTTCTGTGATGTCGCTTTTCAGGGAATTTTAACACACAAGGAAGAATTCTAAGACGTGCATTAAGTGATAGATTTTCCCAGAAAATCTGACATCACAAAGTAGATAAACCTGTGGTGCACTGGCAACACCAAACAGGAATCTTTGGTGAATGTCATTCATTGTGATTGGATGTTAAAATAGCTGCCAGAAACAGGAAGTAAATTTTTTTTGAGGTTGGTGCTTCTGGTTATCTCTTTGTTTTTATTTGTTAATATCTTTGCACTTTGTATTGACTTTAAAGATGAAATCCAATACAAAATTTGTTCATGTCTTTTGCCACTGCACTGTTCCAGGTTAGGGGTTTTTTTGGAGGGTTGAGTGCTCACAAACATAATGTTAAGCCCTGCTACATACCTGATGTGACTGTCCAAAGCCGGGATCCTGTAGTCAAATGGATTTTGTTGGGTTTTTTTTTAGTAACTCATTTTGCAGTGGTTGTTTAATTGACTATTTGCTGTTATATTTGAATGAGCTCACATTATTTTCTAGTTTAAGATCTTTATCCCTTGTTAAAGACCATAATGGATGTATGTTTGTTTAATTTGAGATTTTCAGATGGCTGTCTCATAGACAATTAAATTTCAACATTTATATATCCATTTTCCTGACAACACTTCTGGTAGAATGATGGCTGCTTTTAGTGGATGGAATTTCAAAATCACTTTTACAAATTTTTAGCAAATTGACTGTTGAGAACTTCAGATTTTCAATGTTATTAAGCTTTTAACAATGTTTGACAAAAGTCATTTATATGTCATCTTAACTCCTGAAATTCATTTCAATTAGTGCTGGCACAATAATGAGGACTGTGAACATGGATATGACATAATGCAAGTGTTTGCCATGTTGATCTGTGTTATCTGTAAAGCAACAAGTGCTGTCATTATTTCAAACAATACTTGACAAAAAACAGAACCAAATTTCCTTTGCTTAACAGAATTTTCATTAATTCCAATTTGCCCTTACAGTTTGTGCTAAAACTATGGCCTGAACCTAGATGTCAGTTTTCATTTCAATTGGTGCATAAAAGTAAGAGATTGAAGGAAGGCAGATTGGAATTTGTTACAATTTGGGATCTGTCTGTATGCTAATTGACATGTGCAGTGTAATTACATAAGATTTAAACACCAGTTGTCTGTTGGAATAAGTTCAGGGATTTAGAACAAGAAAAATCGGAATATTGTCAGAAATATAATGCTCTGTTATCAATAAATGGAAATAATTGAGTCATATTTAGGTTCAGTCTGAACATTGAATTTCCATAGCTGTATTCTGGTAAGGATTTAAGAGTTCTTAATATCATGGACTTTAAAAGGTTTTTATTTATGATTTTGTCGAGGTAAGTAAGGGGAGGTTATTGATGCTCCAATATTTTTGGTGACGGATATATTAAAGTATTTGTGACTTATATTTTCACTTCATTAGTACTTTTATTTTTAATCTGAAAGCTGTGATATCAGAGATTCTATTTAAATATGTTACACACTTACTAATATGTATTTTTTCTCCTGGGGAATTAAGATTTCTTTCACCTTATGAATTTTTCAATATTTCAGGTGTTTATTCTAGTCAACCATGGGGGCAGAGGAAAGTAAAAGTCTTAATTATGGTCTGATGGGGCCCAGTGCTGTTGTGGCCAACATGAACCGCCAGGCCCAGGCTGCCAGACCATGGTCACTACTACATATGTGTTCAGTGGACCAATGGAAATCCGGACATGCTGGTAGGTATCAGAATCTGTTGAAAGTGTTTGGGTCCCAAATTATATATTGTTTTTCTTTCAGATCTTTAATAAGGAACATGTAAGATTTTAATTGAAGGCTTCATGAACCTTTTTACAGAGGTGAATCCCTTATCATGTTCACTTTCGAAACAGCAGTGTAGAGAGTGATTAAATACATTTAATGATGAAAATTTCTTTGGAAAAAAAGAGAGAGAAAATTACATGTGAATATGATGATATCTTGTCTGTCTCAAAATCCCAACAAATAATGAACATCTAATAATAATGACCAAGGCCTACATCACCAGACAAACTCTACATGGACCCTAATCCAATTCAAAATTCATGTCAACTTTTCAAACAGGTTTTACTGTTTTAAAGACTGGAAAATAATGATAACCTTTAGAAATATACTGGTGGAATACCCTATCTTGCCAGGTACTATAATCTGGCCATATAGCAATTTTCTGTGGAATAGGATTTTTTTCAGTTTGTCAAAAAATGGATTTTGAATGTTAAATGTTTAAGTCATTAAATGTTGCTTTGGTTTGAAATAATTTTCAACCAGTTTCGTTGATGGGTGCAATGATGAAAAAGAAAACTAAGGGAGATGGGGTCCTCAGCCAAATTATTTTGAATGTATGTACTACATGTACCAATGTGTATGTGGTTATCTGCAAAAAACTGGTACCCTCATCTAAGTATATGAGAAGTTATCAGGTTTGTGTATATTTAAAGCAGTAATTTAAAGAAAACAACATTGATTAGGAAACATTGATTAGTATTAACTATCAGGGACATCACTAAGTTTGAACAAACAATGGGTGGGTGATATACAGAAGTAGCTGGGGATTTATAGAATTGTTTCTTTCTACTGTACATTGAACCTATGTTAGGCAGGTATACAGTCTGCTGTAGCTTGGAACCACTTTTCTGTTACACATCAGTTGTGTGCAATGCAGTCAGAAATGTTTTAATCCTGAATTGTAAAACTGCATAAAAATCAAAGGAATGTTAAATTTTGTTATAACTGGAGTTCAATTCAGTATGAAGATTCTTAGGACCTTTAAAATAATCTTTAATCTCAAGGTCTGCAAGTAGTGATAGGGAAAAATATCTGATGTTTTCTTTTGTGATATATCTTTGCTACAGGTGATAAGTTCTTTAAACCTTTTGGGATTTTTATTTTCTTTACATAAGATGCTGTTTTGAGAAGTTCGTCCTTTTATATGTAAGATAAAATTGATAAATATGATTCCTGTTGTGATCAAGTAGACAATTTCTGTATTAAACAAGTATATCTATGATTTTCCCAATCACAGCCCCTCAAGTTTCAGACATGCATTTGCATTGATGCCAGCAGAGATATAATATGCATGTTTTGTTTTTAAAATAGGAAATAAAGATTGAAGAGCAGATGGATTATAAATTATTGAATATCTTTGTTATTAGATTGAATTTAATGATGGTTGTTTGAAGATGCTATGATATTACACTTTATAAGATATATAAAATTCTGATTAAGTAGACCCCAGAGTGTTATGGCTCACATGACCATTTTTGCTTGGTATTTTGTTATGGGCAATATGTGGTCCTGGTTGTAGCCCCAACTTGTCAGTGACTTATTTGATTTATAATATGTTTGAGTCATTAAGTAGAACTCCTAACTCTTTCTTTGCAATTATGCATGATAATGTATTTTATAATAATAATAATAGACCATAATTTTTAGAACTACTTCATACCGGGGTAATTTCAAGGGGAAATACAATTAATTAAAAAAACAACATGGTAGATTTGGCACATTATTTATGTAATACTGTGATATACTGCATATTGTTAGTAAAAAAGTGAACACTTTGAAAGAGGCCTAATAATTTACAAAGAGACTTAATACAGCAAGTCAACAAGCTTTTTTCATTGGTCCAAATGTTAGCTAAAATTATTGACTGTAAAACTTAATTCTTCCCACATAGTTGGGATGACCAGATTTCTGTGTGCTGTATATAATGTAAATAAACTCTCATCTTTACAATGCTTTCTCAGTATAATTTTATTACAAAGTACTTAAACTTTAATTAACCATATTTATGCTAATTGTATGAAATAACAAAGGTGTGAATTCTCAGGTAAAATAAGAGCTGCCAACACACCTGAATAACATCAAAGATGTTTATGAAAATAGACATATTATGGCATTTTTTGGTGATTTGCCAACATTGATTTATTAAACATTGTCATTTTAGAGTATACTAAATGCAATCTGTTGCCAACTGTAAAAACTGCATATTTTAACCATAATTTTGTTTCACATTATTAACTTTTCATTAAGATATTAAATGGGGGTGTATGTTTGGTCAATGAGATTTGCTGGAATGATCTTTAGATGATACCCTCTCAGAATTATATCTACCAATCAAGATGACTCCCAAATTTGAACCTAATTTCAGTGAAATAGTTTTAATGATTCCTTTACCAGAACTGTATCCAGCATCCACTCCAACCAGCTTAAATGGCCAAATTTATTAAACATGGCACACCTATGTAAAATTTACTTTAAAATTTTTGTCTGAAACTAGTGAACCATTGGGAACCAGATTTTATGGAGTCGTCTTTAGATGTTCCCTTTCCAGAACTTTATATCCGGCATCCCACCTATCAGCCTAGATCACCATCACATTTAATGTTGTTTAACATGGGACCTTATTAAAAGGATAACTTTAAGATATTCTTGTGTGAAGCTACAGAGCCAATTGCAAGAAAATTTTTTGAAGAATGGTCTATGGATGGTCTCTCCATCATTTCTTTCTGGCAATTAAGAATGTTTAATTAAACCAAGTTGGAAGCACTGTCTGTTGATTTATACAGGCTCCTGGAAGCCTCTGGTTTAATTAACTTAAGTTATTTCAGATAATGTATGTTTTGAGTTAATTTTTCATTTAGTTATTTGGCAAGAAATTAATCTCCCCTATTGAATTTTTATTGTTTTAGGATAAGATGATAAAAGTTGTAACATTAACTCAATTATCTTCTCTAATCAGGTTATATGTTATTGTTATCTATGATTTATTACAGTTATCACCTGTTAGTGTTAATGACATTGATTATTCCATGTAGGCTAAAAGTGGGCTAATTTGACTTCATTCAAATTCAATTAAATGTGGGAGGTGCTTTTTATTTCTAATCATTGAAATTGCTTTATCTACCTTGGATCTTTCATGTACCTTATTAATATCAATATTATAATGATATTTTTCTACACAATTTTTTTGGACAACAAGAAAAGTTTGATTGATTGACTAAATGTTGCTTAATGCCAGCTACAAATATTTTATGCATATTCAGGACAAAAGCATTTTAATGATGTGTGAAGATGAATGAACCCTGCTTTGTAGCTAGACTGACAAGCTGAGCCGGATTTTAAACTTGATTGCTCGCAAAAGCAACAGTCCACAGGAAGACTTGGCACTTTACCCAGACACATTATTCTGACTCTCAGCCACCCAGTCTTTGCTCTTACTCCTAAAATCTGCGTGCTAAGCAGAGAAGCAGCAAATCTTTGGTTTGACCCGGCCAAGGATCCAACCCACAACCTTCCACACTTGAGGCAAGCATGCTAACCATTACACCACTGATGGGGTTGACAGGAAAAGGACAAGGTATAAAAGGGTGAGCGTCCTAAAATTTTGCCAAAAATTCAAAGTGTTCAGAGGGAATAATTTGTGGATAACATCAAGAAATAAAAATATGTCAGAAATGTGTCATTAAATTTCTTTCACTGTGATTTCACAGCCTAAACTACTTGTATTGTTTTATATTACTTTTATATTACTTTCTAGTTTTCTCAGAAGTACCAGAAAAAACAACTCCTTTTCAGCTCAGCTCAGCTGGCCTGCAAGGCCATGTGAGTTTTTTCATCATTTGTTTATTTATTTATTTATTTATTTGTATTTAGACAGGTCAAGTACATATAATACAAACATAAAAAAACAAAAATAACAGTATACATATACACAAATTTCACAGACATAAACATACATGGACAAGACATTACATGAATAAAAATAGCATTAGTATGCAGACTTGAACTTGTCAAGGATAGCCCATATATAAAGCCGTACTTTTAAAAAGGCTTATTTCCAATGGGGTCCTTAAAAAGAAAAGTATACATGAAAAATAACTGAATCTATTCATGAAACATATCACATTTGCTAAGATATAAACAGTTTATGCAATTCATATTTTGTTAAAAATAAATAAATTCACTTTCTTCTTTTCTTTTTGCTGCATCTTTTATAAAAATTTTAACTTCATTTTTGAAAGACTGTTTGTTTGTTAGACTTTTAATTGTAAGTGGTAATTTATTCCAAGCTTTTATAGCATAGTATGTGAAACTATCTTTACTACATACTTTATTATTTGGTATGATATAATTCAAATTAAAAGTACCCCTTGTATTTCCTTGAGTCATTTTAAAATTTTCGCACAAATATTCAGGTGCAATACCATTATAAATATTAAAAGCATGATTAATACTGAGTTGATTAACTCTATCTGGCACCGAAAGCATATTGACATTGTCATACTTTTCAAAATTTACGCTTGTTCTAGGTCCCAGGCCGAGAATAAACCTAACAACTTTGTTTTGCAAAATTTGCAGCTTTTTGACCCTAAACTACTGTCCCAAGAGGCACATGAATAATCAAAATAACATTGAATCAAAGCCGCTGACACTGTTTTTCTCGACCTGGAATCAAGACATTTAGCATTTCTGTATAAAAACATAAGTCTGCCATTGACTTTAGAAAATATGGTTGAAACTAATTTTTCAAAGTTCAAAATAAATTATCAATAAAAACTCCTAGATATTTTACAACATCTGTAACATTAATTATATGATCATAACATTTAACTGAAAAATTTGATATCTGTTTAATTTGTCTTTTGGGACCAAAAAGGATACATTCGGTTTTGCCTAAGTGCAATGACAATTTATTGTCAATGAGCCAGTCTGAACACTGTTCTAACACACTTCCTAATGTATGTGATATAACATTTGGATCTTTATGCGGAAATAATATTGCACTGTCGTCTGCATATAAAATTAATTTACATTTTTTATCTATGCTTATTGACATATCATTTACATAAGTTAAAAAAAGCAGCGGTCCCAGAATACTACCCTGAGGTACACCAAAAGTAACATTCATTGGTTCAGACATAGTATTATTTACAGCCACACCAACAAATTAGACACCATCTTTGCTGTTAATGTTTTGTTCAATGTTGTTCAGTTGATCATCTTGAAAATGAAGATGCATAAGTAATAATAATTTTATTCATACACATTCAGATATGGTCAGAAGATGATACTGTGGAGTTGGGACAAATCTCCAAAAAACCTGGCATGATGGAACTGATAACAGATGCAAATACTTTCGGAGCAAACTGTAAGTAGTTATAATGATTTGCCTGATTCAAAACAACAGAGCAATCACACCACACTCGGCCGATCCCGGAAAAGTTCGGAATCAAGCTAAAACCAAGCATTTTGGTTGCCGGGAATCGAACGATAACGTCCCGATTAGACAACAGAGATCAAATTTTATTTTCGTTGGCACTTGTACCCCCTTCCAAAATAAATTGGAGAAAAACGAAGCAATAAACTGCCTAGATTTGCGGTAAACACTGTTTTGTTAGAACCAAAGATCCACCCGCTTTCCGCGACACAATAAGGCTATAGAAAACATGTTGCATATGTAATTAATGCCGTCATTGCCGTTAATATAGTCTATAGCTGCTTTGTAAAACTATGTAAATTAAAATAATATCGTGACAAAAGAGATCAATACTTATTATTTAGCTGTACCCCTGCGGTCAACAGATTTGAAAACTGAAATGGCTTTTTTGTTTTTGATATTGAACGAAACCCGTTAAACAAACTGTTAATATTCAGTCAAAGAAATATTGTGTAGAAGGATATAACAAAGTCGTGCTTATGATGACTAGCGTTAAATATTTACAATGTCGAACAAACTTTAATAAATTGTTCTACTTCGCTTAATTATGGCATGATTTTGTTTTTAACACTTTTTTGTCAAAATTCAAAAATTAACATTTATGTTAGAATATCTATGTTAACTCAGATCCTTTAGGAATCACAGAATCAATATGCATTTATTAAAAACAATCAGACCAAGACAAAAACCCCTCGAGAAAGTCAAATTTTAAATTGTTCGTGCTTTTATGGACTCTAGCAAACGTATAATTTATTATATAGAGCACTTAATATCTATTATTTTTGATTTTTCTTGCAGTTCCAATGAATCTGGATGTTAAAGTCAAAGCATCAATTCTCGGGGCTGTTTTCCTGATTGTAAGTATTTTGTGGTGTATACTCAACGGATCTAACCAATGGTTAAGTTAACAAATTATCACAAATATTTTTTGAAATCTGTATAGATTCAATGTGATCACCTCGTTTTTCAGTTTGTCACAATTGTATACGACTACAGTGCCAGTCTTTCTAAAATCAGACAGTGGTGAACACATGTCCACAAAAAAAACCCCAACCCAACCAACGATTAAGATGTACTTAACTAGAAATAAAAAGCTATTTACCCACATGCCTTTGGTAATTGTAGATGATACATTTAAGTGCTTGTAATGGAGTTTTCGCCCCTGTACGAACATTTTTCAGTCAATTTCAAACAATTTCTCACATTACTGTACCGGCATTTAATGTCAAAACTATTATTGTTCTGAATTACGTAACACCCTGAATTGCCGCTAGACGTTTAACAACATTCAATCAATCAATATAAAAAATGTGTAAATTTCATGCAATGCCTACAATATGATGGTGATATTACATCTTTGAAGCTATAGATATAATTTCCCTACTACGGTTCATTATCTACCATGAAAGATAACTGCTTTATATATTTTTTTCAGGACTTCATGTACTTTGAAAGTGCTGGAAACAAAGCCATGCAGTACCATTAAGATGCTAAACAGAGGCTGCTGAATAAGCGCAGTTTAAAGTTTAAAGTCAATCAATCAATGTATTTAAGCATAAAATACCTTTACAAATTAGCATAATATGTGACAATCACATAACTGGACCTGTGATAGAGGTTTAACTTTCATTAGATGAACTTTGACGGTTTTTTTTAAAGTTTTGAATCTTTAAAGTTGACATGTCTTTTACCTACATGTATTTTACAATTTGTTATTTGTTATTGCTAATCTTCTGTAAATAAAATATATTTTATACTATTTACAAGCATCCTTAAGTGTAAGAAACAAAAAACTCTAGCTGATAACACAGTCTTCCAAAGAGGTATGATCCTCATTATTTGGAAACTCAAAATCTGAATCTATTTATAGTCACTGTGACCATTGATCTAGTGACCCAAAAATCAGTTGTGTATTTTCTCTTACAAATAGGCTTAATCCCTTCTAGAATATATAGATCTGATAAATCATTCAAGATTTATGATAAAACCACAATTTTAGTCTATTTATAGCCACTGTGACCTTTATTTTTTCTCTAGCAACCCTAAAATCAATGGGTTTCTCTCTCTTCCCTACGGGTATATTCCAACTTATTGTCATTCAGATATGTTCATTTGTTCAAGAAATATTATCCAGATACACAAAATTTCAAACTGTCTCTTGTTATTTTGACCAAGAGCGGTACACCCCCATTGCAAACAAATATTTCCCTCCGTTCTTCAAGGGTATAATCAGTCGAAGTTTAGTGTGAAAACCACAATTTCCCAAAAGATCGGTCTATATAAAAATAGGAGATTTGTCATGATTGTCCATGAGACAGTCACCCACCAAATGACAGTAGAATTTAAACTTCTACAGGTCCCATT
>JARWCS010212398.1:0-13793 GCA_034783895.1 Geukensia demissa | reverse complement strand
TAAACCCTCGGCAGTCACCGACAGGTAAAAAACGACTGTCATTGGGACGGACAGACATTATTTTGGTCCATAGTGTAGACCACTCGGCCCCAGGCACCGCAACCAATTGGAAGCTCTAGATAAAATTGAGAGGGGGGGGGGGCCAACTATAAAATCTGATTATGGTATGCTCAGACTGGGCTAATTCAAAAGCAGATTTTGCAGGATAAGAATTGATCTTAAGATCTATCTGGAATGGTAAAAAAAATAACACTATATAAAAAAACTATAAACTTCATTTTTTTAATAACCAAAAATAACATTGTAAAGTTCAAAGCTTAACATATTTTATATTACTGTCAGTTGTTATGTAGCACCATAATTATCAATTGAACAGATACCAATAACATATAAAATCCAAGGCATATTAAAAAACACCATGAGAACATAGCACAAAACTAACTTTGATAATTATAAAATCATAAAAAGAAAATATATTATGAGATTTTAAGAGATCTGTTTAAATACACACAAAAACTGATCAAAAAGCTATTTCACTAACAATTATCACCAAACGCTTTAATTTTTTATAGGTCACAAATCTGGAATTATAGCACATTATTTCAATTAAATAATTCTGATAAAATGTAA
The DNA here is from genome assembly GCA_034783895.1 of Geukensia demissa. NCBI lineage: Eukaryota > Metazoa > Mollusca > Bivalvia > Mytilida > Mytilidae > Geukensia > Geukensia demissa. The sequence goes on along the minus strand of JARWCS010212398.1, from coordinate 13,163 downwards.
AAATTAGGTCAAGACACTTGAGACAATGCAGAATGGGGCAAACACTGGAGAACAATTTCAAAAACCTTACATTGCTGCGGCAAAAGAAGGTATTTCTATGTCACACGTCTGCAACATGAGCTGACAAGTAAATGATTAATACTATCAATGACTATTGCTAAGAAAACAGAATATTATATTTAAAAGATATTTACATTAGGTACATATTTATAAACTTCTTTAAAGCAATGTAGACATAGAAATGATTATGTCTTTTTCTTTGAGAAGTGTTTAATACCACTTTCAACACTATTTCAATCATATTGTGGAGGTTAGTTTTACTGATGGGGGAAGCCCGATAACCCCGAGAGAACCACAGACCTTGGGCAGTTAACGGACAAACATTATCACAATGGAAACTAAACATGTAAGAATAGAATGAGATAATTATGGAACATTTCTAAAAGCAAAATATGAAAAAAACCTAGAAGCAGTAATAATTCATACATTATCCACCTTTAGTTTTATATAAAACTCACATCACACTATTAACACAGACTTAATATGTTGAAACATATTTCTGGAAAATAATATTAGCAATTTAAGAAAAATAATATACTATAGAGTTCAAATGAAACCCAGACATTTTGATTATCTGATGTACTTGCAGAGGGTCTGAAGAAATAAAAATAATTTTTAAAACACCCTTGTTAATTTTCTTTGCATACAAAACAACAAAATTATTAAAATACCTAATAATATATAAAAGGTAAAAAACTTTTTAAGGAATGTTAAAAAATCTAACAAAAACATAAAAAAGAATACTTAAAAGAACTATGCTACGCTACAAACATATTTACAACCTATAGTATGTAAAGTATTGCACTAACTGAAGTAACTTTTCAATTAAATATTGCACTGTCTCTTTGGAATTGATGAACTTTTCAGAATTCTTAAAATAGAACTACCTTCAGCTAAATTTAAACATCAAAAATCAATGAAAAAGCACCATAATCTATCTACTATGAAAAAAAGAAATACTGTCATGTCTATCACATTAAAAAGTCATTGTAGCTCACCATAATCTATATACTATGAAAAAAAGAAATACTGTCATGTCTATCACATTAAAAAGTCAATGTAGCTTGATCAGAAACAAAAAAAGGACGGCAAATTTGTTGAGACTTTAAAACTAAAATTGCATATAAAAACTGTTTTCCAATAACATTTCCCTGAAAATGCATTGAAAAAAAATTCAAAAATAAGCAATTCCCTGAGATATGCTATAACATTATAATATAAAATAAACAAAGTAAATGTAAAATAACTTTTGGCTTCATAACTAAGGTTAAATTTTCAGTATAGGAACAGAAAAATTCTGTCAGAAACTAGTTAATCTTCACATGTGGACGGTTAAATTGAACAAACACGGCTGTATCTGTGCATAATGATTTAAAGCAATACAATAGATTTTGTATATTTCTTTCCGTTAGCTTCACTGAAGCTTAACCTAACAGGCAACGGCAATAGCATATTCAGTGCCTCTAATGTCTGTTTAAGGTCTTCAGCCTCTAAGCAGACAGCATCTCTTAGAATGTCCTCTGTAACTACGAAATCAATATAGTCTTCCCCGCATTTACAAACAAGAATAATATCTGATTGTTCCTCGTAATATCCGTCTATTACAGTTTCCTTTTCTTCTGCTGGCTCTTGAATTTCCTGAAATTAAAAATTGAAGATGTAAATAATTCCACCTCAATAAAACCATGAAATCCCATTTGAATTGTACAACTGTATTACATAAATACATAAGGGACATATATTTGAAATATCAAATATACATATCTTTTCTTCATAAGTATAATTATAGCTAATGAAAACAACCCTTTTAATATCTAATCACTGTATGTGCATAATTTTAAATATATGTAGATTTTTAATTTAATTTTAATTGTAAAGCAATGTACATGCAACCAAATGTGTAATAAATTCTTTTTCAATTTTACACTAAAAAAGAAGGTTTGTTAAACCATAATCTGTATTGCTCACCTGACAGCAACTCTATTTTGTTCTAATTTACAGAATGCAATGCTTAACAAAGTTAAGTAGAGGGTCCTCAAGCAAAATATCTCAAGATCACTGAAGTTCGGTAACCATTGTTTCAGCAGTTTCAGACAAAAACGAACTAAATAATTTTCTCAAGGGCTTTATGTTTATTTACTAGGCTGATGTGCCCATCTTGGTGGGTAGCAGAAGTACCAGATAAATGTTTTGTCAGAGGACTATCTAAGGGCTATGCAATTGAAGTTTAGTTCCAACTTCCTCAGCATCTACAGACTAGAAGTTTTTCTTAATAGAATCCTCAGATTATGACAGACTTGAGAAGGGAGATACTGTACAACTCTAATGCTACAGATTAGATCAGGATAAAACTTAATGCCCCACATCGCCTAAAGGGGGGGGGGGCACAAAAATAAATTAATAAAATAATTGCTACATCACTGTTATTAATTACCATAGATAATGTTGGAAGATTTCATTGGCATTAAAATTCTGATGTCCAGGAAACAAACATTCTAAAAAAAGCAAAGAATTCTTGTTGCGTAGCCAATAATTTTTTTAAAATTTCTGAACAATCTTGAAAATACAAATAAATGACATATACCTTTATTTCTGTTCTGGTTGTGCTATTAGAAGTCACTTGGCCCTTGTATATACTGCCCACTTTGACGTTGACTATTTCCAGATAGGAAGACACAGGTGTCTCTGTAGATGAAATATCATTCCACAAGCTGACTCTTGCTTCACCAGTCTTGTCTTTTAAAAATACAGATCTTACAATTGCTTCACCTTTTACAGTCTGTCTTTTCACAATTCCTTCTTCCTGGAATATCAAAATTTGCATTTGTAATGAAAATTTCAAAAATTACGATAAGACTTGTCAATTAGGATATTTCTCCTGTATCGGACTATCACATGTACCATTATGGTTGTGTTTTATTGAAATAAATATAAGCAATTCAAACATCTTATATACATGTACTGGTGAAATTAAAAACAATAGCCTAATGCCCAGTTATATTAATCTATGAAAAACATACCTTTTGGAGCGTAGAATATATATATATGCAATCTTGACAAAACCCTATACAAGCATGAATAAGGAATGGTTTAGCTGGCCCTGAGAAACAGCGGAAATATATATGTGAAAAGCCAACTGGAAACCAAAAACTATTACATAAAAAAAGAATTGTAATGGATCAGTTCAAACCGCCAATAGCCAAAGTAAATTAGACTTACATTTTGCAAATGCAGTCTGTTTACTGCATAATTGTGTACATTCATTATTTTTCATGCATACTTAACTATTTATTTATATAAATAAATGTTTATTTGTAAAAGATTTGTTGAAAATATCTTCTTTTTAACTTTAACAGTTTAAAGTGGTTCTTGTACATGTTTAAGGATCAATCTACTTGTATATTTATCACATTTTAACTGTCACAAATATATGATATATGAAACATACCCGTACAACTTTACCGGAAATGGATGTGAGTTGTCCAACTGGAACCATTTTCGCTGCTGATATGGCTAGCACTGGTGCTGTTGATTGCACAACAAGATTTCTGGCAGCTGTCTTGAATACATCTGGAATTTCAATGCTTCCATTTGACTTTGATACCTTTGTAGTGGATGTTATCACTAGAAGTCTATCCCGTACAATATAGTTTCTAAACATCACAACATTTTCTTGCTTGAGTACAGTTAACTTTGTTTTGTCCCAGCACAGTCCTTTAATAGATCCTGTGCTGTCAGCCAGCCCTATCTCTGTCAGTCTTCTCTTGCCCATCCTTGGTGTAATTGTGGGTTGGCGCCACAGCCACCACAACTACTTTCAGTGGCTTCTGGTAGGGTGTTGCACCCTGACCATGGGGCCCAGCCAGTAAACTTTCAACTGACAGCATAATCTGAAATAGAAATGATGCACTGTGACAAGCATAATAAATAAGTGCAAGGTTTTATATATACTAAACAGTCAAGACTCTTAGTTCAAAAGTTAATGTGTATGGGTGGTATTTGAATTTTATTTGATCTTATCATTGTCAACACATGGACAGCAATCAAAATTTTTAAACTATAGTCCAGCATAATTTATGTGCTGCTTCCGGAATAAAGTTCTGCAAGATTCTCATTCGAGAAGTTAGCAATAATGATTACTGAAAATTGGACAATTTACAACAACTGATATGTCATGCTTAACAAAATAAGTCCTGCTTAAAATGGAACAATGTAAAAAAGGTAAAATTTACATGGGAGAATTCATGTTTTTCCCAATGGTGGAAAATTCACTATCAAAAGAATTTAATAATGGTTAAATAATTTCAATTTAACATATATGTAAAGGTTAACTTAAATTTACACAATGTCAAGCATTAAACTGAAAAAAAAAACCAAATCACTGATCAATTAATATTGGTATACTTATGAAAATTGGTTTATGATCCGAATAATATGACTCTTGAACCCCACAATTAATACCAGAATGATCAAAATTTACAAAAATCTGATCTAAAGATGTTTTGTAGTCCGTGGTTATTTCCCTTACTTTTGGAAAAAATCCAAATTGAACCATCATTGTTTCTAAGTAACTGTTTTCCAAGATATCAATATTAAAGTCACCTAAAATAACTGTATTCTCTTTAAAATGAAATATTGACACAAGATTGTGGATGAGCAGTTGAATATTTCGGACTGATGCCTGTTTTGGAGGACAATAAATAAAAATGACATTTATGGTAAGATTTCCTTTGGATATTTTTCCTCCAGTGACCTCTATACCTTGAAAAACAAGGCTTTGCTTATTTGTCAAGTCAAGCCTTGTATATACAACCATTCCATGATATGGCCTCCTTCCATTTACTACAGAGGCATCATTTCTAAACAAGTCATAGCCATCTATCAAGTACTCATCATTTCTATCCATTGAAGTAAGTCTGGTTTCAGCAATTCCAATAATGTCAGCTTTGAGTAAAGCATGTTCGTGTTTCATTTCTAAGAAATGTAAATGCAGTGACCTTGCATTATGGAAAACTACACTGATATTACCTTTACAAGGTAAACTTGGTAAGCAACACTTAAACTGTGCTTTTGACCTTAAACGATCCATTTCTACAATAACATCAGAGTTCACAGCAATCTTTTCTTCATTCAAGTGCAGAATATGCAAACCTGCCATTGACTTAACACGACTAAGCCCAACATAATGCATATGGTCCCATTTTCGATTACCAAAATGGACAACAACTTCATCAAGAGTTGAACCTTGTGCTTTATGTACCGTTTTAGCAGCAGCTAAATGTAAAGGAAATTGTCTTCTGACTACCTGGAATGGGTGGTTATTATTTAAAGAAAATTTCCTTGTAACCTCCAAAATGGGTGTCCAAGACAATGGTGTTTGTTGACCCCTTAAATGTTGGAATTGTCTTCGTTGCTCAACACCTACTGCAGGATCATTAAACAAAACCCAAACAATACTGCATCTGTTGCTGTTAGGTACTCTGTAATCAAAGTGTTTAATGACACAAGAAGCCCCATTTGTTAGTCCATCTTCAACATTTATATTGACAGACACATCTGCAATCAAACCTACAGCCAATTTCAGAACACCAACTAAACCCATGGTTTTTGATGCATCTTTTGGAATTTTGTCGAGAACAGCTACATGCTTGCTTTCATCAAGGTCACCAGAAATAATATCAACACTTTCAATTACTGCACTATTCTGCAAAGTTGATGAACAGGTGGCAATATACAGCGATTCATTAAATCCATCAACTTCTTTTCGTGATGTGAACAAATGAGGCAAAACACAAGTATTTGCATCATCTTTTGTCAAAACTTTTGATTTCAACAACTCAATATCAGATTGTGTGTGTAAACCTTCTCTTAATCTGTTTAAAAGCTTAGCAAATTGTGCATCGTCTCTTTGACGCATAATTTGAGTCAGTTCAAAAAATTCGAAGTTATCTTGCCACAAATTTGCAGCTATTAAACCACATTCTACAGAGGATGGGGCAAAATTCCAACTGTCCATTACAGGTTTCAACTGGTAAAGATCTCCAATAGCAATAATACTAACACCCCCAAAAGGTCTTTCATTTCCCATAATTTCTTGCAACCTACAATTAATGAAATTCAACATTTTAGACCCTACCATTGAAATTTCATCAATTAAGACAACTTTCAGTTCCCTATATTTCAATCGAAATACATTTAACTGCTCCATATGCAGTGGTTTATAACTATACCCTCTGCCAACAGGAATGCAGAAAGTGGAATGAATTGTACCACCATTTACATTGTGTGCTGCTTTTCCTGTTGGTGCACAAATAATAACTTTAGCATCATCTGGATTGGACCCTGGTACAAAATTAAAGCACCTTATCAAAGCTTGATAAATTGCTTTTGTAAGAACTGACTTACCAACACCTGCACCTCCTGACAAAAAATTATATAAAGGATCGGTTCTGGTTTTAAACCAATGTAAAACATGATAGAAAAACAGCTTCTGTTCTTCATTCAAACTCCTTGCCAAGTTCAAAAACTGTTTATGTGACAATTTTGTAAGTAAACAATCATCTTCAGATATCTGCTTTCTGCTGTACCAATATCAACAGTGACGTCATACCTTACTGGTTTACCAGGATCAAAACATCCATACTTTGCTGACAGTGATTCACCTTCAGCTCTTTCCTGTTCTGCAAAATGTTCACACCTTGGCATGAAGCTTGCACTTGTGGTTAGGTTTGACTCATCTTCACCACCATACATACATGTTTCAACAAGGTCTACTAGTTTTTTTCGCTTCTCATATTCATTTTTCTTGTAATCTATTTTTGTCTTATGTTGGTTATACAACATCTGAATATCTTGGAGCCCAGCAGGAATCTCAGTGCATTCATTTCTCCATGGAAGGTAAAGCATGATGAGTTCACGATAATAATTTTCAGGGTCAACATCTAAATTATAACGCACACAGCGTATAATTTTCTGTCTTTTTCTTTTATGTAACACACCTCCATCCTTCATGTTGTAGTTGTTTGAAAGCAGATCTTCATTTTCATCATCAATTGATACTCCATATTGGTCATCCAAATTGTCTTCATCAACCATCTTTGGCAATTCTGATATATCTTTTTTCTTACATTTGGTTTCACACTTTGAAGGATAAGTAATTTCAAACCATGATGCAAAATCAGCTAAACAATAATCTGCCAAGATACAGGGCCGTCTTTGATATCTTTTAACAATATTGTCAGATTCAATATCAGTAGATGATAGATCCATATCTTCAAGAATGGATTGTGATTTTAGGATTGTTAATCGTTCCCCAGGAGGACTAGTTGGAATGAAAATTGAGGACCTAGAAGACATTCTAAGGGGCATTTGCAATACCAAATAGACTGCTTCCTGTGCTCCTATTTCCACATGTGTCAGGAATTTATTACCAACAACCCTTAACTTCTCTTTTATGCTAAGGTTATTGTCTTTAGCTTCTTTCACTGTTCTGTACATTAAATTTGACATTCCTCTTTGACCCTTGCTGATATAAGACACAATATATGCAGCACAGGAGTATGCATCAAGAATGAACTGAACATCAATATTAGCCTGCCAACATTTCAACATAAGCTCAGAGTAAGAATTAATACGTATTTCTGCAGGTGTTCTTTTCAGGAACACCCTATTTCTCTGCAAAGAGGACCTTATTGCTAGAATATACTCATTTTCATCCATGTTTAATCCAGCCAAGAATTCTTCAAAACACATCGCTTCCAGATTTCATTTCTGACAGCTTCTGAGCTATACTAAGGTATCTCCTTTTCAGGTGGTCCAAACGATATTCAGGTGTACTACATGTACTATTATCTAGATTTAAAGGTGTCAGAACAACAGTTTTTGGCATTGGGGGCAAAGGGAAATTAAACCTACATATAGACTGTCCTTTTTTTCTACAAGTTCTAGCATGTCTGTGTGTTTGGTAATTAATTAGGCTAGGCATTGTCTGGTCATTTCTACATGTAACATGCTTATCAATAAAATTGCAGATTTCATGCAAACTGGCACTTGATATGTCTGGAGCACCCTGTACCCAAACCACCATATGTATATGTGGTGATCCCCTTTGCTGAAACTCTACCCGATAAAAGTAATCAGTTATATTACCTAATGGACTTTTTGCACCCATCACAATATCCTTAAGAAATTTCTGGACTCTGTAGTCAAAATACCTCACACAAGTTACAGGATCAGAATTAATCAATCTGCATTTTTCATGCCAAGACAAATCCTTTACGTCTTGAGAAGAGTATTCCTTGTTATCAACTAACTTCCCTAAAGCTATTAGTAATGGTTCCCATTTAGTTTCTGCTGCAGACAAAGAGATAAACCAGGTTGGTACACCAAGTTGTCTGATCATGGCAAAGAGATCTTTCTTATCTGCCTCCCAATACGCTGGAGACCCCCTTAAACTTTTTAAAATCTGAAAACCCTCTTGATGCTTAACAAGTTTATCAACTGCACCCTCACTTAGAATTTCCTGTACAGTTATCTTTTTACCGCCAAGTTTGCACTTCCTGAGAGCAATCTGAATTCTGTCTTGCAGGAATTTAATTTGTAGCTTCTTCATTTTGAAAAAAATATTTGGGATGTTCAAAGCCACTCTTCGGTCTACATGACGCAATTCCCATTTTGAAATTGTGCTGTAATGAACTGGGACTTGGCGAGAATTGTTAGGTTTACGTGTTTCACCACAGTATATTGTGGGAAAAGACAAAAACTCACTATTAATATCTTGGAATAAGCCAAGTGGCTGATTGCCTTCACCAGGTGCAACATTCAAAGTTTTGTTGAATTCTCTGAAATCTACAGGATGTAACACTGTATCAAGATTTCCTGTTGGTCGGTTTTCAAAGGAATCATCTTCATTCCAACTGTCATTTTCTGTACTGTCATTAGTGGAGTTTATATTTCCGTCTTCCGATGTACTATTTTGGGGAAAACTTAAACTGTCATCATTTAAAGACCATTCTTCATCTAGTGATATACACTCAGATCTGAACAATGGTTTCTCAACTAAATACCTAACAGCATTGACAACTATATTGGGCCTTATCATCTCTTGAACAACCGGGTGTTTATAGGACAATTTTCTTTTAAATCTTACCATTATTGTTTCATTTTCAGTTAATGTACGTGGTAGTACTCTTACAGTTTTATTAACATCAGCTGGAACATTTATTATGTTCCCTTTTAAGCTAAGCTGACCACCTCTTGTCTGCTCCTTAATTACCATAAAAGGTATTCGTGGGGATATCAGCCTTTTTTCTAACTGTGTTAAGTTTTGTAACTCTGTGGAATTTGTGGAAATGTCATATCATTTCCTACAGAACATTGCGGAATTTTACCACCATCCAAGTATTTTTTGCATGTTCGACATAACCACTCAATGTTGTTAAATGACCTCAAACCAGTTAAACATTTTTTCTTTAAATCATTTTTGCATTTAACAGAAGAAGCTTGAGAAACACCTTCCCTGAACCATGTCTGACTGCAAGATGAGCAAACATAAACTGGACCACTACTAACAGATTTATGAAAATTAGTAACTATTTCTTCAATATTGTTTACATTTTTATGTATCTCAATTCGTTGTTTTTTAATGCTGTCATGATTTTGCTTTTCAGTAGATTTTCTTTTCAGTTTCTCTTTCAATTTGTTAAAAGTAAGATTTTGAGGTCGACAAATTGTATCTGGAAAAGGGATATTTAAATGAAACATAATACCTTGATCATTATTGAAACGGGACTCCTCTACCCGAATTTTTATAACTTGCAGTTCATATGGTATTTCGTCTAATGGTTCAGAAGAAAGAGACTGGGCTAAATTTCGTAAAAAATCACAGAGGTCAGTCAAATTTTCATATGAACCTATGCGTGAACTTCCATTGACATCACAAAACCCTGAATCACATCGACTGTGTGAATCAAACACAATAAATTTGTTTTCATGTTTTACAATTGAAATTGCACAATCACAAAAAATTACAACAGTACATAAGTCTGTATTCTCAGAACAAAAAAATAGATTGATGGCAAATTCAACGGACATTGAAAACTCATTCATATAGTACAAGGTTCTTTTAAGTGTCCCTCCATATCCCTTATTTTTTACTCTGTCCACTGTCAATAATTTGGAATGAATTTTGACAAATTTGGGAATTTCTGATAATAATAAGTAGTCAGAAGTAACACCTAAAACATTTCTGATAAATCTGTAAAAGGCATCACCTCCATCCAAGACATAGTGAAGCAATTCTTTATTCCATGACCTAAGATTTCTAAATTTCAATAAACAAAGAAAAATAATACAGTTTGGAATACACTGTCGCCCACGAGATTCTCCATAATAAATATCTGACCCTTGGTGATAATCCCCACGAATCAAAACCATGATTAGATTTTAAAGAAATCGAAACAGCCTTAGTAAATTCTAAATTTGATATCACTGCCGTCAATGACTGCCTTTAAAAATTTTTATACCACAAGACTGCACACTTAAAATTGTGCTATTATGTAGTGGTATGTCAAATTGTAATAAAACAACTGGTCACTGAATTCAGCACCTTGAATTTAGAGCTATGCAAATCCCAGGAAATCCTTCTTTAAAGAAAAAATTCATATCTGCTTACGCAGAAGTTAAAGAACTTGTTTTGATGGCTTCAACATGTAAAGAGTGGCATTAACATTCCTCTGTACAGTAACACACCCCACATTAAAATTGTAGCTTTGTATAAGAGTAGTTCCATAACGAAATGAGAAACACTGTTCCAAAATTTTATAGACTGTAAAGATGCTTTAATGTAAGTATTTTAGTACTTTAAATAAAGAAAAATAATCTTTGAATATTTGTTATATGTACAATTTTATGGCAATAATATGATTGGTTACATGAAAACAAGCTGAGGTTTTATCTAAAGTTCTTCAAAATTTGATAACTAAGTAATTTACTCCAAGGTATGATCTCCAAGACTTTGAATAAAGAACTTCACTCCAGACATTTATAATATAGTTTTACTCCAAGAATATTGTACAAAATTATGATAATGAGCTCCGAGACTAAACAGTTTCATATATATAATTAAACTCTAAGAATATATTAAGTTATATCCTCCAAGACTTTAAATGAATAACTTCACTCCAGACATTTGCTGACAAAGTATATGCACGCATGCGCAAAACTGAAGTAAGTCGAAATAGTAGAAATCGTCAGAAAATCTCCTGAAATTACTGCACACGATCTTGCAAATCAATCAAACAACACCGAAGAATTTTGTTCATCACGCTATAAGCATAGTAGGGACAAGGACCGTTCAAAGTTCCAACTGTTGACAAACAATACTTGCGCATGCGAAAATGATTTGTTGACAAAAATCAGATGGCCTGAAATCCTAATTTCTTGACGTCTGGTCACTCCCAAAACCGTTAATGACAATAACAACAACATTCAGAATAAGTCTGTTTCTTTTTCGGAACTTAAAAGGTATACCCAAAGGCGTCTGACTTTCTATTTGAAGTACTTGCCGTACAGTCAAAACAAACAAAATGGCGGCAAGTCACGAGTTAAGATTATTTACCTTGCTATTCAAATAAAGAAATATCCATAAAAGTTCATCGTGTGGAATGAATGGAAATAAATAAATAAAAGTAATAATACAATTACCTGATAACTTGCGATCTGCAAAATATAAATCTCGATGAATCTTAAAATTTTCTTCTGTCTGGTGTTCACTGTCCAATGACGCCAACCTCGAATACGAAACTATATTACTACGCGTCTAAACTGGAAATCACAAATAATCGCGTTCTGTCCTTTTAAACGTATCTATTAAATTATTCGACACAAAAAAATAATTTTATGACTAGAACACATTGACCAGACAATTCTTCTCTTCTTTTATTTTGGAAACTATATCGAAAATGGGCCGTGTTAACACGAAACCATCCGCCTTTAAAATTTAAAAGAAAATTTACGTTCATTTTTTTTAATATTCGATCTGATTTTTGCTACCAGTATTGTATAAACGTTCTATTTAAAAAGGCTTTTGCTCTTCATAACTTGCATGCAAATTCGTTTTTTAAAAATTGGTCTGTTCAACACCTTTAAAAGCAGGTTTTAATTTTACCCGCAATTTATACTTTATTTATAGTTTTTGGCACCGACCGGTGGTTAAGGTGTTTGCTGCTTCTTCGAAGCACCAACACCAAAAAACTATTTTGCATGCATAAATGAGTATTTTCTTATATTGTTTCATATTTGATCTGTAACAAGTTTAAAAGGTTTGTCATACATGTTAAAAATAATCAAAATCATTGAACTTCTCTTTGCATTAGTTTATTAGTGATATATTAATCTTGTTCACATATATAGTAACGCTCAGACTGTTTAATTATTAAACTTGAAATTTTCAATAAAAATTAACGATGATTAATATCAATGCTTAATTTAGATATAATCTATTTTTAAAATTGATCAACTATGGAGTAAATTAGCAAATTTAAGAAGCTGCTACACCAAGGAGCTACAAAAAGTGAATGATTCCAAAAAAGTGGTGCAGGGACAGATGAAGTTAATAAAAGTTCTTCGAGCCACTTTGAAAGTTTGCATGGTTTTCTTAGGACACAAGTAGTCCCACGGAAGTCTAAAACAAATCTTGTAAGTGTACTAAAGTACACCAAACGAATTTTGCCACAACAAAAGTGAATCTGCATCAAAAGTTTTATAGGGAAATAGATCATATTATATATCGCTGGAATTCTAAACTTTTTGCCGCAGCTAAAGCTGTAGTTAATTATTCATTTTAACTTGATTTAAAAAATTTCCCCATAGGGTGTAATGTTAATTTTTTAGACCTTGTAAATTTGCTGCATTTTGATGGTGCACTTAAGCAATAGTCTCAGGTAGCAAGACATAATAAAATTGTTATTTTTTGTGGTTTTATGACAGATAAAAGATGAAATTTTAGGAATGAAGTTAAATTATATTCCAACTATAACACTGAAGATGGATATTTAGATATGAAAACATGCCATTTTGAGACAATATTTTTCAATGTCAACTTA
>JARWCS010212287.1:0-13795 GCA_034783895.1 Geukensia demissa | reverse complement strand
ATACAAAATTACCAATGTTAAATAAATATGGAAAATTTAGGTATGCTATATGTACATTTCAAAGAGTAACCTCTCATTAGTAGCATTAGAACCGAAACATAGGAAGTCAAAAATGCAAATAAAGCAAAAGAAGCACTCTTATCCAAACAAATCGAAATGGGAAGCCAAATTCGACAGCAGGGAAAGCAACGTCCATTACTTTTCGAGGCCTTTGCAAATTTTCATTGTTTTAGAATTTTAGCAAATGCAGCAAATTTCTGTAACACATTGTATGAAAAATTTCATGTTTGACAATTGGCCAACAAAATGAAACGAAAGACAAACATTTTTACAGACACAGTCTACAATTTTGAAAAACACACAGGTCAAATTGGTCATGACATTAACATTAAAAGTCATACAGTTGACAACGTGTATGACAGTGCAACTCACAACAAAAGTATAAACAAATTAGATCCCAATTATGACCACGTAGTGGTACCCACAAATTAAGACGATCATAGTAGCAAGCCAATTGAAAAATAACTTATGATAGTAATCATTCACGTCTCTTTGCAATGTTAACGAGGGCAATTATGGTCTTAGTGATAAGTCATTTCCACCTTAAGCAAAAATTCCTTTATTTGAGTATTTGAGTTCAATATATCGTTTGCAGCTTATGCACCGCCAGTAGGGGACGGTGGGATATTTTTTTAAAAATTTTGTCCGTACGCGCTTTTATAATATTTCAGCCACAACACAGTATGTAAAAGTCTGCCCGAGGCCAAAAAGCTATAGTCCAGATTAAGTTATTGTTAAATTTTTACTACTATTTGTTCTTTTTTATTCAATAGATTATATTAAATGTCGTATTTTATTAAAGTTTCACATTTTTGTTCTTTGAGACTTCTACAACTTCCTTTATTGTATGAATCCCGGTTCATTGTTAATTGTGGATGGCTGTAACCTGAACAATCATATCACAACTCCTTTTTTTACATTCGTATGTTTTTCGTAATCAAAAGCAACTATCGCCGTTGAAAGATTGAATCTTGTTTGAACGCATAACAGATTAGTAGTCCAAAATATTAATAAATTGCAGCGTTGACTTTCGTCTATTATATGGACATTTCAGCGGGTGTCTTTAAATAGACAGGAGCTGCTTACTCTTCCGAACCACATGAGTTAACTTTTTGTCTTGTTGGGCTCTGCGTTGTTTGTAGTTTTGTGTTTGTTTTAGTTTTATATGTATAAGAGTCTTGTTCTTGTCATTAAAACTATCGTGTCTGTCGACTTCGTTTTTTTTCTTTCTGTCTTAAATGAATTATTTGTGTTAAGACTGATCGATATATATAATACAGGTTTTGTATGTACACGTCATCAGTTAAAAATCAATTTTAAGAACTCAAAGGGGCTTGACTTACAAATTTTTATTGCCCTGTTTACTGATTTAAAAGTACATTCTTTTAGTTTGAACCTAATCAGAAACATAATATCAAGGCTATACGCTTCTTACAATATTCGTATATAAATGCATGATACACTCTTAATTCGAACCTACCCGGTACTTTGATCCGAAGACCACTTCCGTGTTATGCAAATCGAGAATATCTTTTATAAAGGTTCTTGAACCGTTTCAATTCGAAATTATTAGAAACTATATACCAGGGAATAAACCTGGTAACATTAACTATTTGGCACTGTGATTAGTAATATTTTGTTCATTTGCTTCATTTGCGTCCGTCGAACAAAATCAAATTGTCAGATAGGGAAACATTTTTTTCTTTCGTCAGAATTTCATTTTTTTTAATTATTTACACTAATATCAAAATTTAAGTAAATGCCTATAAGGGCAGCCACCATAACGGACAAATTACAGAAAATTAATGAAAAACAGGTTACCCTAAGCTCTACAATTTTATAATAAAATCCACTGGATTGGGACATGTTCGTAAATTATATATTCCGGTGTTAAACATGTTGTTAACTCTCAACCCTACCATAACCTGGAACATTTGTGTTCGACATACTTGTTATTTCAAATTTCCGTTCCGTTGATCTTTATTTATTCAGACATTATTTAAAAAGATGATTGGAATATATGCCAGAAAGACACAGTACAAATCTTTTCTGGATTAACTTTTAACATACACCATAGGAGTCATAAATAGGGAGATGTGTATGTGTCAAGCTGTTGATTTTCATTCTCTAAATTACAGTAAAAGGAATTCGAAGATACCAAAGGGGCAGACAGAAATCGTTAAGTCGGACGACAGACAAAACCATGGCCAACAAAATAAAATAAAAGACAAACATAGAACATACAACACTACACTGAAAACTAAAGCTGGAATAACATGACCCCTCCAAAACAAGTAGAGCACCAATCGAGTTATTAAATATTGCTTTGCACGTCTTTTTTTATCAAGCAGATTATTGACAAACAAGAAAAACAACAAATGTAAAGGCCTAAATTTCAACACGAAGTGGTTTTCTTATTAGAATTAATCGTCATTAGGTTATTCGAGACCAAGTATTAGAAAACACGAAATTAAGTGCATGCATAGAGTCGTATATCTCGTTTTCCTTGATTTTGTGGTGTGACTGTTCGGATAAGGTAGCTTGATACTGAAAATATAAGAAAATGTTAACTATATCTTTCCAACATTAATTATAGAATATCCTTAATTAAATGAGAGCTTGCCACTGATAAGACTTAAAAAAAAACCTTTGGAGCCCATCACCATTTAATGACTAGCTAAGTCGCAAGCTTTACTCCTTACCTATCGAAAAGAACTCGAAATTAAACATATAGAAGACACTATACTCTATGTCAGGCTTTTGTGGAATGTGATTTTCGAGCTATTTTATGTGATCTGACTTCGTTTTGCGGATATCGTCCTTAAAAGGACAGATACAATATTAAGAAGGTAAGCTGAAAATGTTACAGACAATAAACGCCAAAAAAGTCAGATTACTTTTTTAGTTTTGAGTCTTTGATTAAAATTCAGTAAGTTACTCTGTCCATTTTGGAGAGTGGCTAACGATAGATTATAGAAAAATAAGGTGAAACGATAAATTTGGTTTACTTAAAATAAAAAAAAAATATGAGATTTGCCTATTAAAATAAAAACCAAATGCGATAATTATAAAGTTCAAAGTTCAAACCTTCTTTCTAACAATATTACTTCAAAGAAACTGCGCCGGTCGATTTCTATTAAGATAAAATCTATACTGACGCACAGGGGTTGATTTAAACAAGTTGGTCAAACTATCGAGGGTAACTAAATTGGTTTGTCCAAATTGAGGACAAGTGCTAAAACATTTCCCTATTTGGATATAGATTGTTGTAGATAGTCATGAGGTAGTGATACTTGATTCCCAATTGCATCCATTCAAGATTAGAAAAAAATGATTATTGATGCCAGAAGTAATGTTTTTATTCCTGGACTGCGTCATTAGAAATATTGGGATAGAAACTTTATCCTGTTGAGCGAGTATTGTACACAGGAAAACGTTATCGTAACTAATAAGACACCCGAGATGTGACGTATTTATAGATCTTATAGACTTAGGCAAAACCTAACGACGCTCTTTGATTGCTTCAACTTACAAACTTTCAACTAAAAATTCAAATTAAATAGCATTCCAGCAGACCCAGACTATGGTATATTCATCTTCCAAGCTTACACTTTACACTTTATTAAAAACCCTCAAGACAAAAAGCATTGTACGATAAGGGTCTTATTAGCCCTGATTTAAAGTAAAAATAAAGTTGTAATTAACTTTCTCAGATTTTGTTGGAATTAAGCTGAATAATAGTTTTTACGAAACTAATTACAAATTACACATTAATATAAAAACAGTTAATGATTGGCATGATTTACTTTAGATAGCCATCCACAATAGGTCACTCAAATCTAAATGTCAACAGGTCCCATTTCAGTTTTCAACAATGAACCAACGTCGACACCATAACGAAAACTGTAAAAGGCCCCAGAATACGAAATTTGAAACTAATCATAAAACACGACAATCGACCTAATCTATTTAAAAGTACTGAACAAACAAAAATAAAAGACTAACAAAACAAAGACAACTTTATGTGTTTTAAGTCTCAATTATAACGACACATTTAAAGACAACAAAGTAATTTTTTTCTAAAATTCACAAATTTCCCATTTCCTTCATTTACTTTGTCGGAAATAATTAGATTTAAAGAAAAAAGTAATGAATATATTTTTAAATATTTTTCATTATCTTAAGTCATATTCAATGGTAATCGTGTCGTGTGCTCGGTATAGTAACAGCAAAAAAATAACCTGTCAAACTTTTTGCCAAAAAAAAGTTGCATATAAATTTCCAAGTTTTTGTTAGCTTTAAATTAAACAATTGTTTTGTTTGTTTTTTCACAGAACTAATTCAAAAATGCAAATTAAGATGGCTGTTGGACATCACAACAATGTTACATTGAAAGACAGAACTGTTATTCATTCAAAACACAACAAATTTTGAATATATCATACTGATTTTGTCTGAAATTATTTTATCCAACAAGTTAACCACCATTATATTGATATTGCATGTATTTTGAATAACAACCCAGCTGACCAAATAGTGGAGGTTTACCTTTTCGCAAATATTCCGAAGTAAGGAAAAACCTAAACTTTATACTATTTATTGTTATTTTTTATGTTTATTAACAAATTAGACATAATAAGTATCTAAGTAGGGACAGTATAGCATCAAAACAACAAAGTATTAGAGAAACCTGTTGTAAAAAATATTAATTGATTATTTTATATAAAGATAGATCCTATTTCAGAACTATCACAGAACTTTCATTTTTTATAGTCCAGGTCTTTAATTTGGCTTACCCTTTCCCGGGACCATTTTAAATAACTTTAAAAGACGTTTGCATATTTTCCATCCAAATTTAAATTCTTAATTTTTTTTCTTTACCATATACCCAAGTATAAGCCTGTGAGAATTTATACTTTCCATGTTCATGTAGTTTGTTTTTTTTTCTAAGTTGTCATAACTAACGGTCCTAGGACGGTTTGTAGATGTTTTCAATTTATAAGTTTTGGATGGTTGTATTTTGGACAATCATACCACTTTTTTCTTTTCTGTATTTGTATGTCAATTTCGTCTTGTAATATGAAAAAGAAGTAAGAATATCAATTATTATCACAAACAATAACAAACAATAGTTAAGAAAAGAAAGAAAATGGATAATACATGTGACTTCCGTGGACAAATAGAAAAGGAAACAAATAAATCGTCAAACTCTGAGGTCACACTGTTCAAATTCATTATATGTTTATTATCTTCTTTGATTGTTTTACTTGCATGTATTGTGTTTCTGATGGATATAAATAAGAATTTGAAGATAAGGAAACGGCAGACAGATATCGTTAAATCAGAAGACAGACAAAACCTTGGTAAAAAGAAACGAAAGACATAGTAAAACTAAAAATTAAAAACTAAAGCTAGAGTAACACTAACCGTACAAAAACTTTGTTTGGTCAGATGCCAGGAAGGGTTGGCCACTCCTGCTCTACTAGTGGTACCCGTCGTGTAACTCAATAGACAAAGCCGTTGTATAGTCGCTCTCAGTTTTAGTCACAACGGAACGGATTTGGTATAACGAGATTAGGAAGATATGTAATGTCATTTGTTGAATGGATACTTCACATCTATTAGTCGAATCATGATGGATGAATCAGTTAAATATTTGATAACTCAGTTAGATATGGAAAGGCCTCGAAAAGTATTGCACTTAGTATGGGTCCCTGCCGTCGGATTTGGCTTCCCATTTCGAATTTTTTGGATTTGAGTGCTTCTGTTGCTATATTTGAATGTTTGACTTCCTATGTTTCGGTTCTAATGCTACTGATGATAGGTTACCACTTAGAAATGTTAAACAGCAGATAAAAATACAATTTGATTAAAAAAAAACACATTAAAAGTCTGATAAATGTTCGCGTCAAAGTCAAGTGGCCATATTTAAGTCAAATTGGGGACGGTGATTTTAACTGCATATTGAAAAAAGGCGGGATGTGTGCCCGGATTTTTATACGGTAATCTTACGTGGGTTGGTATACTCCAAATACGGGACGCCTTTAGCTTTAAAAATTTTGTAAATGTATACATATTGTCAGTTCCGTTCCAACACACCTTTAGAGGTGGGGCATTAAAATAGTCTCTGTGTTACGATATTGAGAAAGACAGTTACAAATGAAGACACGCTCACCGAGACAAAAAGATTTGAAATATACCCATTTCCATTGACATATTTGAGTTGTAATTCCCTTGTTTCGTTTGTCAGTGGGGTAGTTTTCATAGTTAATACGCTTCTCTAGTGTTTGTATATAAATAGAAGGTGGCAGTTTTCGTAGAAATAACCTTCTCATATAATATCAAATAATCTTGGTATGATTTATATCTTTCATCTTGTTTTTTTTTTTTTTTGTGCATACAAGTTGCTGTCTATAAAACCAAGTTTCGGACAGAAAGGACTTAACTTTTAAAGGTGGATGCTCACTGAATTTAAAATACATGATTTAGCTTAGTTTTTGAGGGCAGAAGTTCGTAAAAGTTAAGCTAAGGTCCTAATTGTTATTTGCTCTTTCAATCATTAGGGTTTACCTTGTCTTAATATATACGTTATGAATTTTCATTATACATGTATAAAATACCTGTTTTATACCGCTGTGCCTCTGGGGAAAAATGTCTCCACTTTTCCACTTGTTTAATATTTTGTTTTAATTGGGTTTTACTTTTAATATGATTTTTTTACATCATTTTTTTATTTTTTATTGTGTTGTTATGATTAAAGTGGAAATAAGAATAAATTCAAAAACCATAAAATTAAAGATTTATTAATATCTTCATCCATATTGATATGTCGGACAAAATACAAATGTACTTGTTTGTTAAATTGAGTTTCACATGATAACTTCTACTTTTCTTCTACTACTATGTGTTGAAATATATCTTATAGCCTCAACTTCAGTCGTTTAATGTGTGTCGTAAAATCTGATCTCTCCAACAAACAAAACAGGTCATACGTCCAATAAATATTCGCACACCTATACACAGTATTACAAACGTTGTATGAAAACTATTTTAAACTTAAATATTCTTTTGAACTGTTACAGGTTAAGGTAATATTAAAGGACCTATCATATTTACTTCCTTTTTTGTGTGAAACACAATAAAAACAATGATCGATGTCAAAGGATTATGTATAACATTTATCATTTTATTTGAATGTGCCCAGTGTTTTGACCAAAGTGAGTATTATTATTTTATCTGTGTATTCGTCTGTCTTAGTATTGTTTGTATTGCAGAGTCGTGCTTGATTTGACTAAAATTACCTTTGTCGCTTCTAGTATGTTAAAATACATCAGCGTTTGACGTCAGATGAAAATCTTTTGGTGAATGAACTTTAAAGTATAAAATTTGAATATTGCAACTTCTTCATTTGCGCTTTTTGGTACGAACGGCCATATTGGATAATATATTGATTCTATGGTAGCAGTTAATAATGAAGTACCACCTAAAGCATTGTATTTGATTAAGTATCATTTGCAATAAAACCGGCCATTCTATTCCATTAACAGTATTACATGAAGCGAAATTTATAAAATTATTGAGTATTCATGTTAATTAAATGTAATTTAAAACTCATTATTATTGCTCAAACTTTCCCTATTTGAAGTAAACGTATGTTTTATTAAAACACACTTCCTTCTTATATTAAATAAAAATTTATGGTAGATAGTTTTCCATTTCACTTGTTCAAACCTTCTCTTTATTTCAATTGAATATTTAAAAATGTTAAATAGGATAATTATAATTATTACATCTCGCTTTTCATTTCAACCCGGGTATCATCGCGAGATCCATATATGCCCAGAGAGCTTTAGCACGAGGGAAGGTATTGGTGGAGGGATTATATCACGGTTGATAAGAAAAGTGATATGTAAAATATTTTTATCACATATTTTGTCCATTGCTATGGTTTTGAATAAAGTGTTTTGTGAATTCAAACAACAACAAATGCAATAGTTTCACATTTAATAGTAAAACTAATTTAAATATATTATATATAGGTTCATACATATATAATTACAAAATAACAGAAGCTGAATTGTATGATTTATCCTGTAATTCAGCATTTTATTATACAAATACGAGTGACGAATATTACAAAAGTGATATTCGTACAGTAGATTAATATTGTCACCTGTTACCCAACGCATTATTAGCGAGCCAAATATTAGATTTGGAAACCAGCTGACTGGTGTCTTCAAACAAGTCCGCGTTCTTATGAAATGTACAAATGATGATTTTTAAACAAAAAATCGTCCATTATTCTACCTTTTTAGAATTACAAGATAAAAACTATACATGTACATTGCCGCAAAATATCAAATTTATTTGTACTAGCTGCGAAACGGGTAAAAACGCTCGTCGAAGCCTCGCGACATTTTACCCGTTTCTGAAGCTCGTAAAGATAAATTTGATATTATCCGGCAATGTACATTTGTCATAAATGTACTCGGTTTAAAACACGACCCAATTTAGTAAACATGCTGAATATACATTCAGATGAACCTTAATAGAGGACACTAACGATGGCCGAAGACCGAGTGTCAATTTTTGGCATTTACATATGGAACCAATTTTAAAAAAACGACTGAAGATTTAAAAATGCATAAACTTTGTCAGTTGTACTTAGTTTAAAGATATATAAATGATGTTTATTTTCAGAACATTATAGGATTAATCGCCATTTTCAAGGAATTTATTTGTGTATAAACGGAACCAATTCACTCACAAACAAATGACTTTTATGATATGTTTGTGAGTGACTTGGTCCCCTTTATACTAAAATAAATCCCTTTAAATGGTGTTTAATCCTTATAATTATATAAATTTGGCAATAAGTTATTAAATTTTAAATTTTATTCAAATTAATTCCTTTCAAACGTGTTTGTTGCATTTGGTTGTAACGGCGTAGGAATTTACAAGGTGAAGTCAAACGGTCAACATTGTCTATCGAAAAAATAAACGAAATTAAAAAAATTCTACCGGAAGTCAAGTCAACTAATCATGTCAGCGTATTTCCGTACACGCAAATCTATAGGGATTATATCTATATAAACATCGCAACGTTTTACTTTTGTTTAATTCTGTAGAAAGGCATCTTAAATCTCATTAATATAAATTAGGTTTCGTTGTGGTATCATCGGCCTTTGTTTCGAAATTAGAAAAACGAAACTCGAATAATTTAAGTGTTATACATAAGAAATACATTAAGTTGATACACATGGCAACGTCGAGAACAAGACAAACACAACTTATACCATACGTTAAAATCTTGCATTTGATATCAATCTATTAGCAATACGGAAACCACCAAAACCGTAGTTGTACGCAAGTCGACAAACAAGGCAATTTCCAGAATATGCCCAAGACGAAACATGACACATACTGTAAATATATAAAAATGAAAACCTTCACTTATAAATAAAGAAATTTTAAATAGCAAAAACTGCGAAGCTTTGGCTTCAACTGATTTTATTGAAACTATGCTAAACGGAGAACAGAACCATTTCATCCTGTGGATTACCATATTTCTCCATACGAGGTAGTATAGTTTTCAGCTGTTTAAAATCCGAGCTTTTTTCCGAGGCAAGCCTGAAACATTGACTATCTCTTGTGGAAAAATATCGGGCGTCACCCGATGAATCTGTATAGTTTGTTTCTCTAAAAGATTTAACGAAAACCTCTCTTTATTGATGTTTACCCTTCGTAGTCCTCAAAGTGGGCATATAAATAGCAATGATGAATGAAATTAGGATTTTGTTCATTTTGTTGAAAGAAAGTAAAAGAAAGTTATTAAATTCGCGATTTGGAATTATAATAAACAATGAAATTCAACAGTTAACAATCTAATTTTAACTTACAATGTATAGTGTCACGATTTTTTTTCTCGCGTATTAATTAAAAGTCATTTAGATGCGTCTCTATATAAATACTACTAATGTAAACACAATGCATTTCAATAATGGGACAGATGAGATATTAGTAAAATATGTTTAAAATGATTAAGTTATATTCATTGCAAGCTCGTGTTTTGAGGCTTTGTTTGTAGATTTTTGGCGAATCGCATTCCGGTTGACATCGATAACTCGATTATGTTTATATAGGGAACGTTAAACTGATCACGAAAGGTGATGGACTATGATTGACCAATTGGAAGGCGATACATATTTTGTTTTGTGTGTATTTTTTTAAATGGGTTCAGAAATTTGAAAATATCGAAAGAATTAAAAAAAAAAACAAATTCCACTTACCAAACTATGCAACATAATCAAACCCAAAGAATAAGAACAAATAAATTGTTTCCGTTACAAAGTCTTTATAAGATAGACATATTTTAATTGAAAAGGAATCTAATTACAGAACTTACAGTATGTGAAGATCACACAGTTGCGAACATGTCTTGCTCTTCAGATGAAATCATTCACTGGACAAAATTTGTCAATGAAGATGGACAATGTAAAAATGATATTGACAATAATTTATGTTTGCAAGGCATTTATAATTATTTGATGGACAGTTGCATCAACCAAAACCAAAGCACCTGCACCCTACATTCTCAGTCGCTCTTCTCGACTTGTCGACAGATACCAAGATATGTGGATATAAGGTATAAGTGTTATGGTAAGTATATATACTGAATATAATAATATAATAGTTATCTGAAAAAGAGTTCTAGAATTACTCTAAAATGAAATCTTTGCTTTATACAGGCTTGTTATTAAATCATAATTTCTAATTGAATATGTCAAGCAAAAACAAATGATCATAAATAGAGTAATACTATAACAGTGTTTTTATAAATGGAAAACAATGCTATGCAAAACACAACATTAGTTTTGGTCTCGTAATCGTTATCAACAATTTTAAAATCATATCATGACAGCCATTTTCATCGGTGAAAGAAACGAATCTGTTCGACCGTAATGAAGAAGATTTCTTTTTCAGTCATCTGAATATTATTTAACAAAAAGTGAGTACAAATAGTCTCTGACCTTGTTCAACATGCTTCGTGTAAGTGCTATGATGCAATGGTCTAAAAAAGTTTGTTATACGTCGACAAATTGTCACAAACGTTCGAACAACATTTGTATTTGACTTTTCAATATTTAAAAGAAATAATATAAAATAAATGCCAGCACGATATAATCTACATCATAATTTTTCGTTAAGATGTTGTTTTAATTTTTCTAGCTTTCCGTTGGCCACAAAACAAGTTCTTGAAAATAGTATTTTGCATTACATTCTTTTATCAAACAGATTGTAGGCAAAATGGAAAAACAACGATTGAAAATGTCTTAATTACACTGAGTTCTATGCGTTTTTCTTGCATAACCTTGATCAGGTATTCTCGGGATCCAAAATATTTGGAAAAAAATGTAATTAGGTGCTTGAAGGCCTTTTTGCATTTTTCGATAGAATTTAGACCAAAAGAAAGGTTTACAGTATAAACTTCATTCATTAATAACTCTATGGATAGAAAAAATGCATGTAAATATATGTTTCTTCCAGGTGCTTATTCGCATGCCATCTATTACTATTCATATTTTACAAATGACTATTTTAAAAAAGATTGTATTAAGGACTTATTAACAATAAAATATGATTTCCATCTGGATCATTAACGGAAAATCCATCGTATGTAAACATGCTTAATGAAATATTCAAAACCTTTTTATTATTATGTTGGATTTTCCAATTTCAAAATCAAATAAAAAATAAACCTACATAATGGTTATTTTAAGAATACATTTGTGTGTACCATCTCTATGTCAGACTTTCTTGGAACGGGTAAAATGTTGTAAAAGAAAAATGTCTACCATATTCTTATAAAATAGGTTTTATTTTGTAGATTAAAAAAATGCAAGTAATTCTCCATTACATTTTTAGCAATAACAGCGTATTTTTAAATCTCTACGGGGATTTTACATTATGAAATATGACAGGTATTTGCCGGAATTGGTTGTTCGTAATCAATGAAGTGCGAGAATGGGAGTACACATTACAAAGCTGAGAAATAATTAAGTAATTTTACTAGGATTAAATAACCATTGAAATGCTAAGTGGCAGACCAGAATGGAATTTTGGAATTGATTCTTCTGATAAATATCGCAAAAGGAGTTAAAATAATATTCGCAATTTTCAAATAACTTTATCTACTAGGTAAAAAATCAGCGCTCCCGCCAAAAAGATGGCCAATCCTCAACATTAAATCCCCGTAGATACATTCAGGGGCAAATAATAGTATGTAAAACGCTTTTGCCCAGTGTAAAGGTGAACCGTTAACCCTGGGAAAATTCTTAATTTTTATTTTAAATAAATACAAAGGCATAAACTCACATATAATTAAATTAAGCCCGAAAATCGCACTCCATAAAAGCTTGACATAAAATATAGATATTTTATTATCATGTATGGTTATAGATAGGATGCAAGATGTAAGAAGACAGCACCTTCAAATGTCCGTTAGAGAGCCAAATCGTCAACATATAAGCAAAACATTTTAATTCATTATAATTTCTAAAAGAATATTAGAGCATTGTTGTGGTTGAGACGCGCGGGCAATCAGGTTAAGATTTTGTCCCAAAATATCCCATCCCATCCAATTCCAATCAAACCTTCCACATCAAATGAAAGCTGTATCTTTTTTTATTATTTTTAGATTTGAAAGGCAGGTTTTCAAAGTTAAAGAATAAAGAGATATGTTTAAGTGACCTGTCGAAGTTGATATGTTCAAAAAGAAAAAAAATGTTACACATAACCGATATTGTATCTTGGGAGCCTGATGATGTCTGTGAAACATGCAACAAGAGTAATATTCTACAATTCCTAAAAAAACAATGTGATGCTCGGAGAACATGCAGAAATCCAACAACATTTAGTTCCTGTTTATACCATCCAAAGTTCGTGAAACTATCATATTCATGCAAAGGTAAGTCAATTAAGATTTCATTTTAAAAGCCATTCAATCGTGTATTTAAATTGTGTAACTATAAGAACAAGTGGTTGTCGTTGCCATCGGATTTTACTTCCAATTTTCGATTTGTTTGGACTTGCGTGCTTGTTTTTTCAGACTCCCTATGTTTTGGATCTAACCCTACTGATGAGATATTACTTTATGAAATGTACAAATACCGTACTAAAATTCTCCATATTATCAAACGTTTGTATTTTTATAACATACATGTATCTTGGGACTACACTTTTGACCTTCAATAGATTTCAATCGTTAAATCAAACACGAATAAAAGTAAGTCTTATCATTATGAAGATCTCAAATAAAAATCAAAACTGTCCTTATAGGTTATCCAACACTACATCTAAAAATAGCATAAGTGTGAATAAATAACAATGCCCTACTTTAAGGCTGAAAAATATATTTGTATTTCAACTAAATAGCTAGGAGACAGGCAGATGTCTTAAAGATAACAAGGGACGAAATCCCGATTGATTTTTCAGCATTTTTTTCTGTTTGAAGCTGTTTAATGAAATATAAAAACGTACTGAATTCTTTAACCAACTTACATACCGACAATTAAAGTAAATTTTCGAAAACGTAAGAACTCCAAGATCCAAACATTGCAAAAGAAACAACAATATCCAAGTGCCGTAGTTAAAAGGAGTTCGAAGATACCAAAGGAGCAGACAGAAATCGTTAAGTCGAGGACAGACAAGACCATGGCCAACAAAATGAAACGAA
>JARWCS010212178.1:0-13796 GCA_034783895.1 Geukensia demissa | reverse complement strand
GGCAGTCAGACAACTCTTGTTTCAGATTGGCTGATTCATTAAAAAATCTTCTCCCCTGAAACTTCTTTGCAAAATGGCAGGTGAGCGATACAGGCTCAGCCTCCTGAGTCTCTAGTTTCTGTGGACGGACGGCAGGTTTTGAAAATTTGACTGGATGCAAAACAAAAAAAACAAAAAACAGACAAGGCCTAATCTTAAAACATACAGACCTGGTCCAAAACATAAAATAAAGTTATTGATCAGAGACAGATATTAAGAAAAATTATTACAGTAATCCTCTCTCTCTCTCTGTGTCTGATAATTGATTAAGATAGTTCTCTGGGGGAATTCTGATTTTAATTCTTTTGTTAACCATTGAAATTAGAAAGAAATTTGAAATGTAGATTACTGATTGTATATTGATGATTTTTAATGAAAAATCAGAACAAAGGCAAATTTTTAGTAGATTACAATAAGGAATTGCTTTTGGAATTTATAAAACTAAAATTTATATTGGCTTGTTCCCTCTGTTCTCAGGTGCACACCTTTTTGTAATTTCAATTTATGACTATTGTCAATATTTTTGAGTTTTTCAAAAATGTGATGATGTATAGGCAAAACATGCTGCTAGTAGAAGTAGAGAGAATTTTCCCCACATGTAGAGAGTAAAAACTTAACTAAATGGTATACTGAACTCTTTGACTTAACATTGTGTTCCAACTTGACAGGGGTATGGTTTAGACAGGCACCTGTGTGGTGGTGGTGGTTGATGGTGTTTAACGTCCTACACAGCAAATTAATGCTCTCAGTCGGACAGTCCCTCATGGAACTTGTGGTATTTTTGCATCTTACTTCGTTGGAATGTTGTTGGAATAGTTTGGTCAGGAGGCTGGTTTGTTGTTGTATCTAGTCGACTTCAAGGTCTTGTGTAAGATGGTGTCAGTTTGATGACTTTTTGTAGCTTTTTTTGCTGAATTCTTGTGACTACAACAGCACTTTTCAGGGCCTTGGTGCTGAGCAGTGCTGACCTGTTCTGCTGTGAAGTGATTTTCATGTTCGGGTCCTACCTAAACACACTGCAACAGGGTTGCTTGCCAGTGGGTCACTGCATTGAGGGCAATGAAGCAGTTGGTCATTACTTCATCACTCCATGTTGTACTACGATTGAAGTTCCTGCTTGGTTTAGACATGTGCCTTGGTCACTTAGAAGTTCTTCATTTTTACTGATTTGCAGATAACAGGGGTGTGGTTTAGACAGTTGCCTGGGTCCACTAGAAGTTCTTCATTTATACAGATTTGCAGATGACAGGGGTGTGGTTTAGACAGGTGTCTGGGTCCACTAGAAGTTCTTCATTTTACTGATTTGCAGATAAGAGGGGTGTGGCTTCGACAGGTGCCTGGGTCCTCTGGAAGTTCTTCATTTATACAGATTTGCAGATGACAGTGGTGTGGTTTAGACAGGTGTCTGGGTCCACCAGAAGTTCTTCATTTATACAGATTTGCTGATGACAAAGGTGTGGTTTAGACAGGTGTCTGGGTCCACCAGAAGTTCTTCCATTATACTGATTTCCAGATGACAGGGGTGTGATTTAGACAGGTGTCTGGGTCCACCAGAATTTCTTCCTTTATACTGATTTCCAGATGACAGTGGTGTGGTTTAGACAGGTGTCTGGGTCCACCAGAAGTTCTTCCTTTATACTGATTTCCAGATGACAGGGGTGTGATTTAGACAGGTGTCTGAGTCCACCAGAATTTCTTCCTTTATACTGATTTCCAGATAACAAGGGTGTGGTTTAGACAGGTGTCTGAGTCCACTAGAAGTACTTCATTTATACTGATTTCCAGATAACAGGGGTGTGATTAAGACAGGTGCCTGGGTCCACTGGAAGTTCTTCATTTATATACTGATTTCCAGATGACAAAGGTGTGGTTTAGACAGGTGTCTGGGTCCACTGGAAGATGATTTCCAGATGAGAGGGATCTGGTTTAGACAAGTGCCTTGGTACTCTGGAAGTTCTTTCTAGATTAATATTCTAAATGGAGTAGACATCGTCTGCATGTACGTCAAGGAATTGTCAAGGAGTGACTCCTATAGCAGGAGTGACTAGACACTAAATTTATGAATGAAATAACTATAATTCATACTTCATTATGATGTAAATGATAAAATTCCCTAAAACAATAAACTCATTGAAGCATACTGTGAATAGTTTATAATGACAGACAGGGTTAATCTTCTGATCTGATGAATCTACTCAGTCTATGGATATGTCATTCAAATATCATAATAGAAATATTACCAAATTCTGTAAAATAACAAATTTTATCTGATAAATGACAATTCATATGCACTTATTGTCATGCCACAAAATATTTCTTTTGCACTTGTTGTCACACATAAGGGAATATCATTTCTGTAGGCTATCATTGAGAACCATGCATGTTAGACCACAAAAATTTTGGCTGCACATTACACATATACTGGTAACATGTTTCACAGAAAACATTGCTACATATTTATTTTTAAAGCATGACTGTTTATTGGATAAATGTACATTCATACCTTAAAGGGGTTGAAGGCATACAGACATACATGTATCAATTAACACAATAATAGATATATACAACATGGCCACTATGTCACTTGGGCAGCTGTGGAGTCAGACAAGTAGTTAGGAATCTTGTAATGCAGTATTTAGGGTGACAGGGTGAAGAAATCTGAGTAATGACAGCATTTATTCATGAAACACATGTACTTTTTCTCTGGGAAGGTAATGTTTACAAAAACAAACTGTTCACAAGGGGTGGGATTTCTACACCATTATTAACATTTCATATGTTCACATATTTTTATCAATTTTAGAGGTTTTCTAAATTAAAAAAAAACTAATCAAATTTTTGAACTCATCAACACCTGATCAAATAAGGGCTGTAATGTCTTTTATTGGAAAGTCATTTAGAACTTAGGATAGGAGACCCTTAACAGTCTTAATTATCTGTTTTGTTATAAATATGTGTGTATGTGTTATTGGTCTTTTTCTGCATTTATGATAAAGATTAAAATATAAAAATTTCTGAATTTTTAGCTAGTTATCGTGGTCTGACATTAATCAGGGCCCAGTTGTTCAAAAGTTAATCACTTTTTTCCGATGCCCGTTTATCAGTGACCGTTCAGTATATTTTAATGGAAACTTTCCCTCAAACTCCGGTAATGAAGATGTCTCAGCTTGCAAAATTTGAGACTTGTATCATTTACAGTGTTATAAATATTCAAATTTGAAAAAAGTCGTTAACTTTTGAACAACTGGCCCCAGATCTATATAAAAATGAAAAGATATGGGGTGAATGTCAGAGAGACCACTAGAAAAACTTGCTGTTTCAGAGGGCTGTGTACATATGATTAGAGCAGGTCTGCTAACGTTGTGTGCAGATTTTTCCAATTTTCTTTCTTGTTTTCAGTTAAAATCACTCCATACAAAGTCTTACTTGTGGATAAAATTATTTGGCCTGAAAATATTCTTCACTGATATAAATGATTTTGAAAGTTGTTTTTAATAAAATCTTATTTTTTATTGCATATACTAGAGATTAATGATTAAATATCTTTTTTGTGCTGAATAATCTTAAATAAACATTTCCTTTCTTGATAAAATAGGAAAATGTTGGAACATTCTGTGTGAATTTTTTTTTGCAAAGTCAGCAATTTTTATTAGAAGTAATAATTCAACCTGTATGCACAATATTTCAACACCTTCAAATGTCACATGTCATATTTAATTGAGAATAGATTTAAACATCTGCTTATCATAGTAGTCCATGACATATCAGATCTTACCAAGCTTGACACTTTATTGAGGCATTGTTACAATAGAGGGACTGATATAATCCAATGTATAAAAACTTAGACTGAGATGGAAGCTTTTTGTGGGGGAGCTTACTGTGTTGAAGACATTGTTAAATAGAGGGTCATGTCTCTGCAGCAATACCCTTGGAACTGGGATAATCCAACATAAAAACTTAGATTGAGAGGGAAGCTTATGATGGGGATCTTATCATGCTGAACAGTTAATAAAGACATCAAAACTTTTGCAGGGATACAATAGAGGGTCACATCTCTACAACAATACCCTCGCAGCTGAAATGATCCTATGTAAAAAATACTTAGACTAAGATGGAAGCTTATGATGGGGGATCTTATCATGCTGACATCAAATCTCTTGCACGGATACAATAGAGGGTCACATCTCTGCAACAATACCCTCGCAACTGAAATGATCCTATGTAAAAAAATACTTAGACTGAGATGGAAGCTTATGATGGGGGATCTTATAATGCTGACATCAAACCTCTTGCAGGGATACAATAGAGGGTCACATCTCTGCAACAATTCCCTCGGAACTGAAATGATCCTATGTAAAAAATACTTAGACTGAGATGGAAGCTTATGATGGGGGATCTTATCATGCTGACATCAAACCTCTTGCAGGGATACAATAGAGGGTCACATCTCTGCAACAATACCCTCGGAACTGAAATGATCCTATGTAAAATAATACTTAGACTGAGATGGAAGCTTATGATGCTTATCATGCTGAACACTTTATAAAGACATCAAACCTCTATCATTGTTATTATAGAGGGTCACATCTCTGCAACAATACCCCTTAAGCCTAAAAAATCCAGTGTTAAAACTTAGTAACGGGGATTTGGTGGAGGGGAAATGGGACAAGGGGATTTTTTTTACCCTTGGGTTGTCATGCCAAGATTTGATATTTTTTCATACAAAATGTATATTGTCATAACATACAGCAACTTTAATGTGGGATTTAAACAAAAAAATGAGAATTTTGATATGCTATATGTTTTTTGGTCTGTTTTGCATATAAAATCATTCCTTTCATCTTGTTAGTAACAAGCACTTGTTTTTTTTCTTGTTTACAAGGCAACTTGTGGGAAAGTGACAAAAATCTAAATATTTGTCATTCTTTTTGACTATATTATATAATTATGACTTGGCTGTGATGATTTCACAACCCTGCAATGCATTCCTGTGTAATGGTTTCGCATATGCATGTGCTTTAGATTGGAAAGAATATTAGCTTAAATTATTTCTGATGCAATGAGTTTTCAGTACAACTTGAATTAAGTGTTATAAGGTTGAGTAGGTACTGAGAAAACAAGAAAATCAGACGGTATCCAGCTCTCAAATGGTGAAGACAAAATTTTTCTGTATTAATTTTTTTTTAAATCACTAGAAACGTCAGAAAAAGAATTTCAGATTATGTTTTATATATAATATGCTACATTGCTTATTGACAGCTACTGTCTGCATATATGGCTTTGATTTCACACTGGTCAGTTGCAGAGATGCCAAAATATATTTCTTCATGTGGAAATTAAAAAGAAATGATATGTACAATTCCCACAATATGCATGAGACTTGGCAAGACTGTGGTAGATTCCTTAAATTTTGATGTTGTTACCTGAAATGTTGGCATAGTTTCTCAGTAATCTTGATAAAGTTGTGTAATATCATGGGAATTGCCAAGCTTTTGTTAAACTAAGTCAGGTTGCTCTCATCTGATAAAACTAAAATGCTTCTCTTGGGACCACTTGCCAGATCAGGTCACATGATTATCACATGACTATGACTCGATTTGGTACAATCATGGAGGTATTATATAATACCTCCATGGTACAATGGATAAAATTGTAAGAATATTTTGCCTTATAATGATATATATAATATATGTCTCAAACATAGTTCTGTATTGCCAGAAATGAGACAATATGATTGGTCAGTTTTAGTTTGAATTCATGCTTCCTCGATTTAATTCCAGGATTCATTTAAACAAATCATCTCAAATTTAGTTTCTCTCACCTTTGGGTTTGGGTTCAAATCAATAACTGACCAATCAGCTTGTCCCATCAGTTGCATTTGAGTAAAAACTCAGTATGAGATTATTTGTTCAATTGAAACTGTTTGTAATTTATACATTTTGGATGGTCATACCACATATAGGTCTATAGAACATGCTTTGATTTATCAATTTTTAAACTCAAATTTGAGAATTCCTCAACTGCTGAAAATCATCATTTGAATGGCTTAAATTTTAAGACATCTCAAACTGGAATTTTCCTAATGTTCTGAAAAATCAGGTCATAATTGAGAGGTTGGGTCAGCTTTTGTAGTTTAGAGGTGAAAATTAAGGAATTAAAGTTAAATATTTAATAAAACTGACTTATTGTAATTTAGAGGTGAAAATTAAGGAATTAAAGTTAAATATTTAATAAAACTGACTATTGTAGTTTAGAGGTGAAAAGTTAAATATTTAATACATGTAAAACTGACTTATTGTTATTTTAACCTGTGCAATAGAATCAAGACCTGCATTGACAGTCTGTCATTGAAGCTGGCAACATTTAAGTTGAAATCTATTCAGACCAATAATAAATCTTATGTAGTTTATTGGATCTATTTCAATAGATTCCAAGACAGTTTTTTGCTGTAGACATTAATGTTTAATTCTGAGAAAGTTTTTTGCTTAAGACGTTATTTTTTAATTCCAAGACAGTTTTTTGCTGTAGACATTATTGTTTAATTCTGAGACAGTTTTTTGCTGTAAACGTTAGTGTTTAATCCTGAGACAGTTTTTTGCTTAAGACGTTATTTTTTAATTCCAAGACAGTTTTTTGCTGTTGACATTATTGTTTACTTCTGAGTCAGTTTTTTTTGCTGTAACCGTTAGTGTTTAATCCTGAGACAGTTTATTGCTGTTGACATTATTGTTTACTTCTGAGTCAGTTTTTTTTTGCTGTAGACATTATTGTTGTATTATGTATCTTTATAATCTAGATATTTTTTTGTTACAGATCATATTATTATGAAGTTATCTGTGGTCATCAACAATCGTCTGTTTGTGTCAACCAACTTTACATTCTTTGATTGTGAAGTTCACAGTAAGAGTGCGTAAGTATTTTAATATATGTAAGTATCAAAAACATTTGTGCAGTTCACCTTTGATAAAAAGTGTAATACAGAGAAACAAAACTTTGATATCAGTGGTATCAGGTATCAACTTTCAACTGTTTACAGGTATTGTGATAAATGCTTCAGAGTATACTTGCTAAGTGTAGCTGGATTTTCATTGGTCAAGACAACATTTACGAAGATGGTGAATTTTGGGCATTTAAAATGAAGACAGAAGTTGAATTTCTAAATCCATTCATTGTCATGAAATGTTTATATTGACCAAAAATACACAAATGGAGCACCAAAGTATAAAAATTGTCAGAAAAGTTTATAGTGACCAAAAATACACAATGACCAAAAATACAGGATTGGAGCACCTAAATAACAAAATTGTCAGACAAGTTTATAGTGACCAAAAATTCAGGATTGGAGCACCAAAGTATCAAAATTTTCAGAAAAAATTTTATTGACAAAAAATAAATCTCAGCATACGTAAGTGTTAAAGTCGTCAGGAAAAGTTCATTTTGACCCAAAGTACACAATCGTAGTGTATTAGTATAAAAACTGTCAGGAAAAGTTCATTTTGACCAAAAGTACATAATCGTACTGTATTAGTATAAAAACTGTCAGGAAAAGTTTATTTTGACCCAAAGTACACAATCGTAGTGTATAAGTATAAAAACTGTCAGGAAAAGTTTATTTTGACCCAAAGTACACAATCGTAGTGTATTAGTATAAAAACTGTCAGGAAAAGTTTATTTTGACCAAAAGTACACAATCGTAGTGTATAAGTATAAAAACTGTCAGGAGAAGTTCATTTTGACCAAAAGTACATGATCGGAGTACAAAAGTATTAACAAAGGAACTGTTTGTATTGACTAAAAATTACAAAGTACATTATAGAAGTACATCAGTATTAAAAATATCAGTAAGAAACAAAGTTAAATGAAAAATGATACTCATAAATAGTCATCAGGAAATTGCCTTTGGTTTATGTGTTATTGAATTTCATTAAGATACTTTATTTCTTGTCATAGTAGAAGAGAGTTTTTCCTGTCTTAAAATTCAGCTGTTGATTTGTTAGATGCAAGGTTAATATGTGTTAAAATGATCAAGGTTAATGTACCCACAATAATGGTCTAAATTTTGTAGATTGTATCAATCTTTTTAAAAGACGATGCTTCATATAATATTGCATAACTGTACTGTTATATATTGCCCCTTGTCGGCCCTTAATTGGAAAAATAAAGAATTTGAATTTAGAATTTTATAAAGGATATCAAATAAAAAATCACAGCTTGGACTTAATCTAATAGTCACTAGGCATAAAAATCCTGTAGGTAGGTCCATAATTATCAGACATGAATAGAATCCACTCAAGAACATTTCTGTCTGGCCCTTTGTAGATTGAATTCCTTTTATATCAAATTGTTCCATATTAAACAGACTGAAAGCAGACACTAGGACAGACTCATAGAAAATGTTACGGAGTTAAATGACACACAAACACCCCCAACCCCATATCCTTCTGTATAGATTGATTTTACGTTTTGTGTACAATGTCCCACATTTCCTCAAACACTGAACCCATTTCTTCCCCTAAATCTTGTATACAGCTCTAAAGTTCTTAAAGAATTGCACCCTTAATTAGATAAAAAAGGATTGTTGAGTTGAAGGTTAACTTCAGAATCAAAGGAAGTAATATAGTTAAATATTTGTACACCTGTCTCACCTGTTATCACCTGATTAATTACACCTGTAATCTATGTACCTGTACCTGCATGTCTATATAGTAAGGCCAGTTCAATGTAATTTCTTCAGAAATAGCTCATCATAATTCGAGTATATACTTAAGTAAACTTATACAAATGTTTCTAGTCTCTGATAGGTACATTTTTTAAGTGGCAGGGTTAAACTGTATGTGAAATCTCAAAGAACAACATTTTAAAAACTGAAAAATTGGTCAAAAATATGTCTTTTGACAATTACAATTAGTTGTAATAGGCCAAATAAATTTAAACATTTGTAACATATAGTCAGATTATTAAGGTCATACTCTATAGGCAGCAAGAATCCTGTATTTCAGGAGAAGATAAGATTTCTGTCAGTGGACTGGTACACTTCTTATTCCCTAGATTTGAGACAGTATGATAAGACATTTTTCTCCTTTTAATGATTAGCACACTATCCCAAGTGGTGGACAAAATGTAGTGAACAGTCTATCCATCTTTTCTGTCTGTCTGTCTTCAGTAAAAAACCGTGCTTTAACTTTCTTGTCTTTGGAGGTAAATTGATTTTTGATATGTGGGTAGAAGACTTCAAGCTGATGTGCCCTATCCATAGTTGGTAACCTTTTACCTTGAATTTTGACTTAAAGATCAAAGTGCTTTTTCTATGACAAATTCATGTCCAGGCTTTAACGGTTCTATTTTGTCTTTCGTGGGATATTGTGGGTAGACCACATCAAACCTATAAGTTGCATACCATGATTGGTGACCTTTGGCCTTAAATTTTGACCTCAAGGTCAAATGAGTGCTTTTACATGACAAATTGTGTCATGGCTGTAACTTTTGTTTTTTGATATAGAAATGTGTTGGTAGATCATCTCAAGCTGATGTTTAGCTTACTATGGTTGATGACCTTGAACTTTGACATTAAGGTTAAATTAGTGCTTTTACATGAAAATTTATGTCTGGGTGGACACTTTTTTGTTTTTTTTAGCAAATCTTTGATATTTGATATGTGAAAGCTGATGTCTCATCTACCATGGTTAATGATGTTAGATAAGTACTCACTTTGGATTTTAATACTGATGCGTACGCGAAACAAATATTGATATCTTGAACTTAATATTTTTCAAAAGGATCAGTTTTATACACTGCTGATATACAAAGTTTTTACTACAGCTGGGCCCACAGAGTTCAATTTCTGTTTCTTTGTAGAATTCTCCTAGTCGACGTAGCTAGATTATTTTTGAATTTATACATTGTACTTTTTAGTTGAGGTTTGGACATATTGAGACAGTTACATTGTTTATCCATATAAAAACTTAATATTAACAATATTAGTCTATTAAGGCATGTCACTTTGTCAACGTTAAATGTTTTCTTGCTGTTTGTCCAGGAAATTACATCTGATTAAAATGATTGATTTTTTATTTGTACAGCAATTAGGTGAAAAAATTAGCCAATATTTGTATTATAAAGATTTTCCCTGAAAATATGACTGCTTTATAAAAATTGACAATGATTGATAATAAACTTGGGAATAATTATGATTGGGTCTTGTAGAAATGTAAATTTGATGTTTTTGAAGTTAATTTCATCGGTAGAGAAGATTTGGTTTTACCTAATATTTAGTTATCAGATAACAATTTATACTGAAATCAGGTCATCTGGACCAACCAAATTCTGATACTTGTTGGCCCAAAATAATTCTTGGTGGCCTAGTACAAACCAAGTAAATAAACATGCTTTTCTATGCTGTCACACCTACAAAGAAGGGTATCCTGAAGATGTTTGTAATTTATACATATAGGATGCATGTTTCATAGACAATCATACCACATCTCCTTTTTATACAACCACAAACCTTTGTGGACTTTTTATCTTATGGATATGTCTGCGGTGTCTTTTGTCTGTTGGCACAAAGGTTTCTGCAGCTTATCTTTTGTTATTGTGAATCGTTTCTTTTGACATTTACCCTGTAAATTTTCAGTTTCTATATAGATATATATGTAAGAAGAGGTTTAGTGGAGAATTAAAGAAACTGTCCAAGAGAGATTTTCAGTATTGACTAGGACTGTTGATTAGGATATTCAACAATTCAATAAGTGTCATCAGTGATTCATTTGTGTTCTATTTTTCCCAATGAATTTTCCCCAATTTATAAACCAATAAATCACAATCAGTCAGACATTTTTCTTTTATTGGTATTAAAATTCATTGCTTTGTGGTTGCAGTTAACTTGTCCATGGTTAAAATCTGATCATTTCTTTCTTAGAGATCAAATTCTGATATAAGAGTTGTTTTGCAAAATGTACCAACTAATGCAATAAATTCAAAAATAAAATAGAATCTACTAAGTGGAAAATAAAAAATCTTTATACCACTGGATCATTATAATTAAGAAGCATTTGTTTTAAATGAACAGTCTTAGAAAAAAAAGCATATTAATTTGAATTCAGTCCACATGTGTTGATATTGCATATAGTAGTGTAAAGGATCCCAAACAAAATCATGGGGTGGATCCAGGGGGACAAGGGGCCCGGGCCTGCTTTTGGAAATGCTGTATTGATTTTAGCACTTGTTTTGCATGCAGGTGAGTATGTATTGGCAGGTCCCCCTTTCCAAAAGTCAGATCCACTTATGTACGAGTATGTGTTGGCAAGTGGGCCCCCTTTTCCAAAAGTTTGAATCCTCCACTGATTCCCTTAAAATTTTCTAGTTTTTAACATGTTTAACTGCTTAGCTAAGTGTCCGATCAAAATTTTAATTGGGACCAACAACATTCCCCTATTTCACCCTCAACTTGGATATTCATGTAGTATAAAAATTAATATCCTGTGTTGGATATATGAAAATGTCACAGAAATTGATTATCTGAGAGATAATATGATCTGCATCTGTGGAGTGTTTGATTGTTTGGAATTAAGCTTTAATGATTTTTTAATGAACCTAAAATTGTAACTAGAGCTTTAATTTCCAGTTATATCTATCTATTTTTGGATCAACATACATGGATCAATGTCATTTAGGGAAGTAGTACATTCTAGTGTTATAAAATAATGTCAAACCTCAATTTAGAGGTCACCAAAGGGAAGAGAGAAAATTGGCTGTTAAAGACAGGTGGCTTCTTATTCAAGGTTCTATTTGACTGAAATATTCTGAAAAAGAAGCAAAAATACAACTGTAAAAACCAGGTTATTGCTTAATCAAGGTGGCTGCAAAGGCAGGTTTAATTGTAGTCAGAAAGTAGGTTATATATGTGAATGAGACGACATTTTCAGAAACAAGCTAGGAGTCTGTTTTGGAATTTGTAAACACAATAGTCGAGCAAAATTTCTGAAAGGAGATTTAGATCCAAAATATCTATATATATATATATATATATAAGATGAGGATTATTGTAGTGTAATATATACTTGTGTGTATTTGGATAAATGAATTCTGGTACAATTAATCATTCAGTAAGTGACTAGGAGACAGAATATGTATACATGTACATGTTAGGGTACAAACATCTCAGAAAGATTCAGTTATGAAATTTATGACTACAATACGTAATAAGTCATTATAAAAAGAGACCATATAGATTTATGACTAAAATTGATTTAAAGTCTAAAGAGGATTTTACCGTGAAGGTTTATTGTTGTTGTTAACGGCTCGACAATAAAATAATACACGAGCAGTTTAAATATTTATGCACCTAGGATTTTATTTTATTGATTTGTAGTAATTAGATGGTATAGAAACTATTCAGTGTTTTTACTGTGACAAATTAGCCAGCTCTTTGACATAAAATTTTATGTTACAAGGAATCGATATAGACTTGTTAAGGTAATCATCCAATTTAGATTTCATGTGTTTTTTTCTG
The DNA here is from genome assembly GCA_034783895.1 of Geukensia demissa. Taxonomy (NCBI): domain Eukaryota; kingdom Metazoa; phylum Mollusca; class Bivalvia; order Mytilida; family Mytilidae; genus Geukensia; species Geukensia demissa. The sequence continues at coordinate 1,249 of JARWCS010212178.1, read as the reverse complement.
TATTTGTAAAAATTGTAGCAAGAATTACTGAGTTGAAAAATTGATCAGCTGTACATTATTGTAAATATCTGATAAATTTTTACAGTGATTGTGTACCCAACTGATAACAGAATAGCCTGTTTTATCTCCCAACCCCCTAAAAAATAATGGCATGTGCATCCATCCACATATCCAAGTTGTGTATTGCATGAAATTTCAGTTCTGCTTGACTGCATATCAAACTTCCAACAAGTACACTTGTCTTTTAATTGGGCCTTTTTAGAGCTTATTAGACAAGGAGTTGGTCCCCCCTTGTTGGAGGCCTTGTGGATAGCTCTACAGTTTGTTTGTATATGTTGTTTTTACCATGGGTCTTCCATTTTTCATATTGAATAATATTTGGCATAAAGTCACTTCAGACTAATTTTTTGACCTAATAATGTTTTTGATTTTACTGACACTTGAATTAAGGTTACATAAAGCAACTTAAATGAGTGTGGTACAGGGGGGTTTCTTCATGAGGAAGGAAAAATTATAATTTGGCTTGCACATTGCATTTTGATCAAGACACGCGAAACATGACATATAACTACACTCTAGCATAACAACACATGAAATTAAAAGCGGTAAAAACGTTGCAAGAAAATAACCCTGTACCTCCATCTTAAATGGGTAGACTATTTAAAGGGACATGAACTCTTATAAGTCTTTGGGGTGTTTTTGCCCATTATTATTTTTGTTAATCTAATGTAAGCATCAAATTAACAAAGATAAAGATCTCCCTCTTTTCAGCTTTTCTAAGTGGGAGATTTTGCATGATGACCTTTTTTGCAGAAAGATAATTTTGCTAGAAATCCAATTACACAAATAAGACAAAGATATAAATTCTATAATATCTCGTTATTCTATTAATGATTTCTAGTCAAAATTTGAGTAATTATTACAACAATAGGTTTAATTATTTGTTGATTGCTTCTCAATTAATATTTTATTATATAAACATTGCATTTATATCTATTTAATAAGCCGTTTAGAAGATGATTTATTCAATATTTCTGCAAAGAGGGAGATTTGGGGGGAGAAATTTGTGAAAGAGGGAGATAAGTGTCTCCCACATGGGAGACTTTCTCAAAGTGGGAGATTGACCCAAAAACAATCAAAAAGAGGGAGCCTCCCTCCTAAAGTGGGACGGTTAACAGGTATTTGCTAGAGCCTAATGTGTTCCGATTGGCTGAAACTGTTATCGATTAGAGTTTAAAGTTCACCTGAC
>JARWCS010212068.1:0-13797 GCA_034783895.1 Geukensia demissa | reverse complement strand
GTGCGCCTGACGAGTAAGCAGCCACTGCCTAAAAAGAAACACTCGTCGTGTTACCCGCTCATCAGATTGTTTAGTCACAACTAGGTGTAGTCATAATCGGAATAGAAACAGAGTCGAATTTGAAAGGTAGCCAAATACTATTCAACTTTGTCCAAAATGACCCACTGGAATCATAAAAGATTCGCTTTGAAAATTTTTAATGGGTTCAGTATAATTAAGTTCCAATGAGGCAGTCATTTTGGTTAAGGAGATACATGTTCACTAGAAGATCATTGTACTAAGGTTTGTTTCTAAATGACATTGTATTTTTGGATAAGAAGATATAAAAATTTCGTCACGATTTGGTGGAACAGTAGGAGGAACACTTAATTCATAATTTCAAAATGCACTGGATATCTTCCAACTGACGAAATTAATAATCTGTTCCTTTACCGATTGTGACTTACATCCACTGTAAATATAAACACCGGCTTTGACTACCAAATAACAAGAAGGCTGACGTTAGTGGACCAGGATTGGCCGTCTGTAGTGCCGCGTATACATTTGACAAGGGGCTAATAAAGATACATTACGGATACAAATGACCTAATAATATCAGTAGAGACGAGTAAGAAAGGATGTTATCGATGTTATCTGCTTTTTCTTTGTAAGCAACATTGAAGGATGACAAAATGGATATGTAATAATTCTTTTAGAGTGTAAAAATTCACAAGATGTTTAAGACAAACTTAAGACTGTCCAGGTTCTGTTTTCTACAATAGACAGTTATGATTTTTCTATTCTTTATACCGCTTTACCACAAAAGCTTATAAAGGAAAAAATTTCATATCTAATTAATTGGTCATTCAAAAAGTCTTGTTGTTCCTACATATGCTGCAATAAATATAATTCTTTTTTAGCGAAAAATCTTATAACAAATATAATTGTTGAACATCATCAGACGTCATAGCAGCTGTCGAATTTCTTCTTGATAATATCTATCCACGATTTGGCAAAAAGGTCTATCGACAAAAAGTTGGCATACCAATGGGGAAAAACTGCGCTCCTTTCATTGCAGATTTATTTTCATATTGTTATGAATCACAGTTTATGACCAGACTTCAAAAGACCTTAAACAGTATATAGTGGTCAAGTGTAATAATACTTTTAGATATTTGGATAAAGTTTTAGCTTTAACATGTTTAAATAATCCTGAGTTTTATAAAATTGCAAAAGAAATTTTTCCTAAAGAACTAACCTGGAATAGATCTAATATCAGTAATGATCTTGCTCCCATTTGGGATTTGGATTCAAAAATTGAACAGGGTTGTTATACACCAACATTTATGATAAATGGGGCGATTTTTCGTTTCCTTTAGTTAATTTTCCGTTTCTTGATGGGGACGTTCCTTTAGCTCCTTCGTATGGGGTTTACATTTCAAAACTAGTTCGATTTACCCGTGTTTGCACCAACGTTTCTGACTTTTATGATTACAATCTATATCTTACTGGTAAACTTTGCAACAGGGATACATATATCACAAGCTTTCAAGACTAACAAAATATTATAACCGTTACAAAGATTTAATACAAAAATACGGCTGAAAATGTAGGGTTTTGATACGACAAAGGATATCACATTCTGCGTTCTATGGAAATATTACATATAAACCTTACAAATTTAAAGACATCCCTTGAATCTCACCGATCCGTTAAACAAACATCCACGAGGGGTACAAGTTCGACGTTGTAGTCAAGACATTAAAACTTGTTTTTGTTGGCACAGATTTTAATATACTGATCGCGTTTATTGACAAATACATTATTAAATCTTCAGAGTTACTGTATGTAATGACATCTCGTGTTGAAAGACTTGATGTTTTATCACCAGGAGTCTGACTCTGAGCTTGCTTTCAGTAACTGCGAGCATTATTTAGAGATGTGTCTTCTTTTTGCATGCATTTTTGTAAAGTATATTTATTGTAATTCAGGTACTCTTTAGTCGGATTGGGTGACTTTCTGTTTGATTTTTATAGTTTGTTTGTTACTGCTTTTGTTTTCTTTGATTTTTTTCCTTTGACCATTCGTTGGGGGATGGTTGGGATCCCACGAAACTAGTTTAATCCCACCTCCTTGTGGAGACCTCTAGATTTGTAAATTCTCTGTTTTTCTCGTGGCTTGGGTGCAGTCTCCCTAACATTTACCCAATATCTTTTCATTTTCATATAACTTGAAAACGGACTTACCATGAACCATTTTACATAAAGTTCAATTTTGCCATGCTGTAAAATGATGGACGCCATGTGACTCAACTACTCATCTAGATTTGGTAAAGGTTAGTTCAATTCAAATACAAAGATATTGCAATCTCATTGTTCCACGTATTACCCACAATTTCTCCGATATAGACATCTACAATATAATAATGAAACAATATTTTTTTTTCTTTTAGGGACAGAAGTAGTTAGAATTGATGCTTCAAGTCAAACAAGTCACGTGGTAATGGTGAAAATACACGACAGGTCAACGGAAGCAAGAGTGACAGTGGAACCAATAACAGTTGGCATTAACTCAACATATTCAGTAAAAACAAAACAAATACCAGATAGAGAGGTACACAGTGTTTTAAAAAGTAAACATATTTCTAAATGCAAATGGAAAACTTGAATTTTCATTTTTGGGAAAAGAAACTTCACTGAAAATATTGCCATCGGAAAACCACACAATTATGCTTTTTTTACACGAATATAATATAATATAGAAAATCTAGAATATGCAAAGTTGCTTCGCTCGAATGCATTGTTGTTTTCGAGATAGATTTTCAAAACCCACGTCGAAACGTGGAGCACTTAGTTGTATATGTGAAACGTACATGTAGCTAATATAAAAGTTATTAATAAAGTATGGATGCCTTACACAGATACATAATTTGACATAGCATCCATCTTGTCTTTCGCACGTTTATTGTCAACACAGTATTTAATCGTCGGACATAATGTGTTTGATGTAATCTCTTGTTGAGGGTCTGAAATTTCGAACATGGGTATGGAAATAAGAAATATACGACGCTAACATAGATATAAACCACCTCACCAAATCTCAAAAAGAAGCGGTCGAAAGTTGGAAATCTAGACGTATGTTCAAGGCCTTCGCCAAGGATGGAATCAAAATTTTAAATGACAAGCCATCAAATACCAAAATGATAATTAATATAATTTATATAACAAAAAAGAAGGAAAGGAAAAGTGAAAAATATGCAAGACTTACATCATAAAATAAAGCATTTAATTTATTCATAGAATAACAGTAACATAAATAAAATATGGGTGCATTTTTTTTAGGTTGAACGAACATGGTATTTGACATTTGAAGCTTATGACAATATAAGTTCTGTAAGTACTTTTTCACATTTATGTTTTCTAATTTGATCGTTATATCGGATGCATTTACACAATCAGTTGATTTTCGAATATTAACGTTGCCTTACTTACCCAAATTCTTCTATATATTTAATATATTATTTGACAAGTTTCTGCTTAAGTATTTTGATAATTACACTGCAGAAGTTAAGGCACATGCCGGTGCAAATTGGTTCGATACTATATTAGGGATAAGACAGTTACTGGTATATAAATCTGATTCACTTCCACATTTTGACCGTTGGGTTAAAAACTTAAAGCTTTACGACGAGAACATGAAGACCTTGACCTTAATATTTCGATTGTGAATTTAAAAGTTCGTTCCTGTGTACCAAGTTTAACAGTTTACCCATTCAATAAATACTCTCATAAAAAAAGAAAAAGAAACACCTGTATTGCAAAATAACATGTTTGCAAAACATATGAGATATATTTAATTTAACGTGATGATCAATTCAGTTATAGATCGGAAGTTTGTTTGAATTATTGTACCGGAGTATCTTGAAATTTGCACATTGGTTAAATTTATGAAAAACTCGAAAAGTCGAATATGGTAATATGTAATTTGAAGCGACTAATTTCCTTAGTAAATTTTGATAGGGTCTTAACAGACAAAAAACGAAAATTTACCTTCTTTCTTTAGTTGAATCGATACCCATTTTTCGGTTCTAACTTTGTGAAATCAGATGTCGATCTGGATCGGCTAGCGACTTGAACGAAAGGGTTTTATTGATTTTAATATCTGACCTACAATTAACGTTTTAATTGTATAAATTTTCAATTCTCTTCTTTATTTAAAGCAATGAAACATTACAAAAAGAAATCCACTATTTTGGTCCCCACTTTATAACAAAATACCCCAGAAGTGCTTTTTGTCCTCATGTAGTGACGTGTTTATTATACAGAAGTATCATCTCTCCAAACGAATACCATTTTTTTGCACAATGATAATTTTCGTTTTGTTTACAATAGAGTTAAATTGCAGTTTTATGGTAAATTAATGATTGCCTGCAAGTTTTTGAATTGAACAAACTCTCTTCTATATTTTCTATTAAAATTTTGTTAATATTGGCAGCTTTATTGTAACCCTAATATCCATGCAGAGGTCCCTCGGGGTGGTTGATTTTAAAATTATCATTTTTGACCATGTGCGTCGTTGTAAACAGTCTATAAAACCCTTTTTGTTGTACTGTTTTAAAAAAGCAGCTTTACAAGACATGGAGACAGTTAAGGAAGAATTTCACTAATTGGCAAGAGTTCAAGTTATAGTTTTAATTTCTTCATTTTCTGACAATGCGAGGTAGAATGCAATACACAGTTATTATTGACAAGGGATGCTATTATCTAAACTGGTTACAGGGAACGAAAAAATTTCAATTTTAATGAATTTGTACGTCACTTGGTTTCATTTTTGAGATTTTGAAAGATTTTGAAAATGTTAACCGATGACGTCACAATTATCTGAAATGATTAATTGTTGAATACTCAGACTTTACTTTATCGATCAATTAAGGTACATCAAACAAACGAAATGCAGTCAGATATATTTTGATAAGGTGATGTCGGTGTTTCATTTCTTTTTAGAGAGTATTAAAACACCTAATTATATAAATATGGCATGCTATTCTTTCCTTGGATCTGTGATTTTTTCATAATTGTCGTGTCTCATTATAATTATAAATATCTTAGACTCTCTGGACGCTACCTTTACACATAGATGACATCAACGACAATACGCCATTCTTCGCCCATGCTCATTACCATGCAGTTATTGGATTCGTAAGCTTGTTTTATTTTTATGATATATTGTAAGGTACCAAATACACAAAAGTGTTTGTTTCTTTTAACTTCAATCTGGTAAATTTTGGAGAAGATAAATAAAAAAGTAGCTGTCAAGGTTACTAAAATGAAATATTTCCTATATCGGTAACCTCTTTTGTCACATATTTGTTATCTTTATTGTATCGTATCCATAAATACCTAAATGTCTTTAATTACACTAAGATTGTATGATTTGTTATCAGACTTGTTTAATACAACGTCAACTTAATAAAATCTAATTCCTCAAGAGTTGTGTCCGTCGGTGTGTACCAATGCAGATTTTTTCTTATTTCTTACTTTACCTGGTGGTTGATGGTTTTTTACGTCCTACACAGCAAATCAATGCTCTCAGTCGGACGGTTACTACAGGAACTTGAGTATTGATGTCACTTTGGGTTGCCAAGTTGGTTGGTATAATTTGAGCTGGTGACGAGGAGGTATTGTTGTAACTTTGTCGACCTGTTGGATTGTCGTTATTTCAATATGGCGTCGATTTGTTGACTTGATGTATCTTGCTGGATTTGTTGGACTAAACGGCGCTTTTCAGGGCAACGGTGCCGAGCAGAGCAGACCGGTTCCGCTGTGAAGTGATTGTCATGGCCGCGTCCTACCTCAACACACTACAGCAGGGCTGGTTGCCAGTGGGTCACTGCGTTGAGGGCGATGTAACGAGTTGGTCATTACGTCATCACTCCACGTTGTAATATGATCGAAGTTCTTGCTGGACAGCACGTGTTGCTGCGTCGATGACAGCTACGTGACTGTGAGAATGAGATGAATGAAATGTATGATATGATTACTTTACCTCATTAATGCGTTTTTACAAGAAGAGTAAGATCATAAATACAGGTTAAGGTGTATATTTGGAGAGGAGTTTGATCATCCAAAACCATACTTCATTCAAAAATTGGAAAAAGTCATAGACTTACCTTTTTAAAACCCGAGATCCAAGTTATGAAAAAAATCTTGTATCTGTACTATTTCTAAATTTCTCTTTTCAAACGATGTACTCGGAAGAAAACTGTGGTCTGGAGCCATAAAAGGAAATGATTTAACTTTTTGATTAACTAATTATTGTCATTTCGCAGGGTCTTGGGGTGGGGTCAAAGGTTCTGCATGTAGCAGCACTAGACGCAGATGAAGGTCCAAATGCAGCAATCACATATTCATTGGCGGTATGTATTACTTTAACAGTGGTGAAGTGATATATTAAATGGGCTTTGCCATGTTGTGGTTACTGTTTTACCGGTATTTGATAATACCTTTCTTTAAACTAACAGCAGTAAATCATAAATGTTTATAACAGAGCAATCCTCATGGATCTTCAAACTAAACATTTCCTACAACCATAAATGACATAAAATGGACAAGAATAGATACTGAGGACATGTTAACTAAAAAGCTATATAATTACATAACATACCAGAAAGCATGCTTGCACATGTCGATAAAAAACACATTTCTCGGCAAATTCAAAACGGTCATTCACACGTGTGAATTGGTATTTCTGCTAGATATTAACTAACGTTTAAAGTCACAACAGCAATATTCATAAACCAACCACAGGAACTATAACGGTCAAAGCATTCTTTAATGTGCTACACAATTGTCCACCATTACGTAAATGTAATTCCAATGATCATAAACTATCATTAAATGGAAGTTTAAACGTTTAATTTGCTATTATATTTTAATACTCGTTTACTTTATGATTGTGATAATAGAGATTTAGCGACTTAAAGTCCATTCAGATTGTAATTATGTAATTCAGAATGCAAGAATAATAAAAACAATTGCGAGTTAACTGTACTATTCTTCATCTTTAAAGTGACTGTGAACTTTCGATGTGAGGCCTTTAACAACGAGACAGTAGCTCATACATTCAAGCAAGTTTAAGACGGATTTTGGCGTCCGTATAAGCGTATAAACGTTACAACTTTTTGAAAAGAAAGATTATGGTATATAAACCGGTCAACATTTTACATACGTTTCTAACAAATATTTAAAAGTCAAATGAACTGCGCTTAAAGCGCTCTTCTGGATTTACTTTATCGGACATGCTAGCGGCCAAAAATGGGAAGATAAATAAAACTCTATTCATTTCTAGTTACACTGATTGAGCAAATGATGGAACACCGAAAAGCCAAATGTAATGATAACAATCAGGGATTTTTAAAAATTACAATAATTTACCTTTCCAACTTACATTGGAATTTAACGATAAATTGTAACATATAAACTAGTACGCACATTTTCTACATATATGCAGGAATACATGTATACCAATACACCATGACATCGAACAACTGATAATTTATTTCTGCAATCACTGTCATGCATTTTAACTACATAAGCTGAAAACATTAATCTAGCTGGATATTCTTGCTCGAAAACTTACGTTGTAAGCTTATGTAACAATTGGTATAATGCATTGAATTGTTAAAACCAATAATACCATTGGAATAGGTTACATCTGGAACAGAAATTCAAATTAAGAACCACCAAATATATATGTGTATTATTGGTTTCATTGGAAAAAATATTTGAATAATTTCATTGGTTACATAATCTCCTACGTATATTTGCTGAACATTCTATTTGCAGCCCCACAATGTGTTATCGGACCCGCAAGGAATATACAATGCCTTCACAATCAATCAAATGACAGGAGATATCACTCTTCAAGAACCGCTTAAGCATGGGCACACAATATACCACTATCAAGTCAACGCAACAGTATGTACAATATTTGTATCATTTCGATAGTTGTTGATATTCGGTATTTCCTATCCTTTCCTATCCTTCAATATACAGATACAAATGACGTTTTTTTTTATATTTTAGCATACTCAATATACACTATCCAATGGCTTTTACAAGGAATTTTTTAAACCTGTTTTTTCAATAAATAAAAAATGAGGAATACCTCAACAGAAACCATGAGATTCAATCTTTCTGTTTGAGACGTCTTTCAAATTACAGGCGAGTATTCAACAGCCTTTATCGACGATTTACATTAATTATACTTTTATTTGGCCGAAATGGAGATTTTTTACCAGAAACAAATTAAATTGCGCACGACTGACTCTTGTGAAGCCATTGATACTCGGAATAAGTTACGGTGCACTATGTGTCGTGCCGGTCTTGTTCGTGTTCTCCAGATTGCAGTGACTGTCCTCCTGTTGTCTGGTCCTTTGGTTTTCTTTTGCTTCCCGTTTTGCAGGTTCGATATTTGGTATTCGAGATCGGGACCGTTTCAAAAATTATTTAATAGGGTATTTGAAGGCAGTTTTTGTTCTAATTCATCATGCATAAGATTTTAGTTGGTTATATTTTTACAATTGCTTTGGAAATCTTTCCGATATAATCACCACCCGTCAAATATAGGTATGCCTTCCTCAACATAAAATCAATTCTGGAACAACTCTTAGCATTTTATCAGAAATTGCATGTGTAATTTGTAGACAGCACATTGATCACATGTTCATAAGGACAAGTAGGAATAAGTGTGGTTCAAGAAATAGCATACCCCAGTTTATAAAATATGTCTAAAATTATTTGCTATACATTCAAGTTTGTGAGTAAAATATTATTTAGTTAATTGTCTTTTTCTTGACTTGATATAAATTTCTGTGTTAAAATGCAGCCGGAGCCAAAATATAAGGGTTTTTTTGTTTACTTTTTTTTTCTAAACTAGTTCACATTCAAAGTAAACATTCACGAAAGTCAGGGATATTAGGATTTTGGCAATAATTGACTTGTAAGAGAAAACTGCTGCAAAAAAAGTTTTCATGTAATAATATGCAATGACACCAGATAAAATGGGAAATAGAATTGTAATTTTGTTGTGTGGATTTGCGCATTTAAAGTCAACCACAACATTAGAAATTAACACATGACGGAAAACTAGAACATGACTGAAGATGAACATTTACAACATGAACCCCACAATAATACTAAGTGAACTAATGTAACCCACTGGAATTCACCTACGATTTTATGGTTTAGGTTACCATATTATTGGTTATACACCACGTCAAATTAATGTTATATTTCAGCGTTATAAATAAATCAGTTTTAATGTCAGTTTTAGGCTGTATTACGACGTTACATTTAACGTTACTTTGGCGTCAACTTTAGATTAATTTTGAAAGTTACTGATTACGCTCGGTTAACGTTGTTAAGAGGCCACAAATTGGCGTTATTCTAACTTATCATTGAGAATGTAAACGTAATATTTCTTTTACTTTGCTGTAACGTTGGTCTTATGTTATTGAGTTTGATTGCTAATTAAAGATTTGAAAATAGTTTCACACCTTCAATAAATAATAACTATTTATCTTACATTTTAGGACAGTGGTTTACCCCAGCGTACTGGATCGGCCTTAGTTGAGATCAGTGTACTAGATTTTGGTGTCATTGGTTGATGGTGTCAAGAACAGAGAACACACATAAAATAAATAACAAAAGAAAATATATAAACTTTTATACTTTTTGCTTTAGTTCCATCTAATGCATACCAATAGAATTTAGAAAATAAAATGAATAACTATATAGTCATTAGAATTAGACAAGAGATTTAATATTTATAAGATTTAGAAAAAGGGGGATATGGTGTAAATATTCATGTCACAAAAATCTCATATGTACAAGTAAATTCCAAGCAAAGGAACAGCGCTTCAATTGCTGTTCTTCATCTCAAAGCCACAGTGAGGCCTTCAACGCGGAGTAAAAACTTGCACCTCACCGTAAGTTCAAGACAGCCACTAGCACCGGTTTGACCGGAATTCTTTGCTAAATATCGACGACACTACATCTGTGCATTGAAGAACACAAATGCGGGGTAAGGTCAACAAATTACAGATAACCATGGGCAAAGAAATTTAACAAAATAGACATAACAATGGCAATCTTGAGAACAGGGACAAGACATAACATGACAATCTTGAGAACAGGGACAAGACAGAACATGGCAGTCCTGAGAACAGGAACAAGACAGAACATGGCAGTCTTGAGAACAGGAACAAGACAGAACATGGCAGTCTTGAGAACAGGAACTAGACAGAACATGACAATCTTGAGAACATGAACAAGACAGAACATGGCAGTCTTGAGAACAGGAACAAGACAGAACATGGCAGTCTTGAGAACAGGAACAAGACATAACATAGCAGTCTTAAGAACATGAACAAGACAGAACATGGTAATTTCGTGAAAAGGAACAAGACAGAACATGACAATCTTGAAAACAGGAACAAGACATAACATGGCAATCTTGTGAACAGGAACAAGACAGAACATGGCAATCTTGAGAACATGAACAAGACAGAACATGACAATCTTGAGAACAGGAACAAGACATAACATGGCAGTCTTGAGAACATGAACAAGACTGAACATGGTTATTTCGTGAAAAGGAACAAGACAGAACATGGCAGTCTTGAGAACATGAACAAGACAGAACATGGCAATCTCAGGAACAGGAACAAGACAGAACATGGCAGTCTTGAGAACAGGAACAAGACATAACATGGCAGTCTTGAGAACATGAACAAGACAGAACATGACAGTCTTGAGAACATGAACATGACAGTCTTGAGAACAGGAACACGACAGAACATGGCAGTCTTGAGAACATGAACAAGACATAACATCATTTTCACATGTAAATATTTAGATGTAAATTTGAAATTTTTCGCATCAAATTCATGTTATTAAAACATGATATTTCATGCAAATAATAAATTTCGCATGAAAAAAATGTTGAAAAATTCCACACTACATGCAAAAAAAATTTCTTGCGAATTTGACATGAAATTGATATGAATATCTGACATGCGAATTTTTTTGCAGAAATTACATGCGCTGCATGATTTGTTATTAAAATGTGCGAAAATTTTCGCACGATATTCGTGTGAATTTCATGCAAATTTTGTGCATGGCACATTTTGCTGTGTAGAGTCTTGTTTTGTCTTTAATTTGAAGCTCATTTGGGTAGATGAGGTGGCGATAATCACCAACAGTGCATTGTTCAGCCAGTGAACATCAAAGCTGAAATTATAGGTTTGGGCTAACTTTCTTTCTTTTTTCTGTGACGGCAGTGAACCATTTTAATGCAATTGAAGAATGTAAGATGATCATGATGATTGTTCAAACAGAAATGAAGTCATTGCTACACCACTGAGGTTGGTGGTGTCGAATCACAGTAATATCTTCTCTTTACTGTATCATGATGTGCTTGTGAAGAACCTCAGTTTTAGAAGGTTTGGTATATTAAAACCCAGTAACATATACAAAAATCATAAAACTTCTTAAATATAAAAATAGGAGAAACTGCAAAAAAATGAGAAAAAAACGATCTTTGCTATGGAAACCAGTTCTGAAGAAAAGATTTTAAATTGTGTCTTATTTATAAAATTTGATAGAAATGTTTTCTTTATTTGTAGTGACAATAGTGAGTTCCATAATAATGGTGGTCCTGTTTCTGTCAGAGTTAAATTTCTACTTGACGTATGAAGTGACACCAGAGTTGTTTGTTGACACATCGAGAGGACAGAAATTAAAGATCAACATTGAGGTTAAATTTCCACTTCTGCCTTGTGCATGTAAGTATAAATATGAAGGCCACTAATGTTAATAGTTCTAAAATAGTGTTGAACTGATCGATAAACAGAATAATGCATATGTTCAGGGAAAATTTAAGATTTAATCCGATTTAATTGGCAATTTGATAATATATACATAGTTGATTTTTCTGCTTGATTATACAAAAATGTATCTTTCTGGGATATTATTTTTTTACCCACTTTTGGTGACCAGACAATAACTTGAGAATCAAATAGAAGAATTTTCTTAAGAATTGTTGCAAAGCTTTGAAACCTTAAGCATGAAAAGATAACATACATGTATCTAGTTCAGATTTGGGTGCATTCAGATATTAATATACCAGAGATCAAGCCTCTTATCAACACACAATATAAAAAATTCAAGTATAATGATTTTCACATTATTCTCAATTTCATAATCAATGTCACTTAACCACTTGCCTGATATTTTTGAGTATCACATGCAACTGACACTGAAAATATTAAGTAACAAGATCAAAGAAAAATTTACTGAGTTGCCAATAAATTTGTGTGTTTCAGTTTTAAGTATAGATGCTATGGATGTGTCAGGAGAACAACAGATTGATGTTGATCATCATCTTTGGAAACAACGAATAGATCTACAAGGAAATAAAATTAATGATCCACCAGAAAAAGAAGGTAAGGCCAAAAACATGTCTTTTAAGGGTTCCCGACCAACTCTATTTTTTAACAACAATAATACACCTTTTTTGCAAATTTAAGGTAGATCATTACTAAAATTTCCCACAGATGGTATTTTTTTATTTTGCCGAAACAGACTCTGTATCAAGGCATTTCAAAATATAAAAAAACAAATATAAATGTCACTGTCCTTATTGCTTATTTTTAAAAGCTTATATAGGTAAAATACTGCAGATAGGAAGAAAACCAGCAGATAGAATTTGGAAACAAAATTGGTAAAGATAGCTGTTAAAATATCCTTTTAGAAAATGAAATAAAATTTCGGGTCACCGTTCTTGTATACACGGCACCAAACAAAATGTCAAAGATAATGTAGAGCATTCTTTGTAATAAAAATTTGGAGGAGTTATCTCCCTTTTTAAGAGTCCTCAATTTTTATTTTCAAGAAAAATTGGAATAAATGAGATATGTCTGTGATTATAACTTTGGATAGATAGTTTTGATATCTAAATTGTAAGAGAAAACTACTAAGATATGACATGTATTTCTCTAATGTTTGCAAATTAAAGACAGAAATCATACCAGAATTTTTATACACATGCTCAGTGGGAATGTGCAGTAAAACAGTGTCCATCTACCTCAAAAAATATATTAATATCTAACTCCAACCGACCGTATATACATGAGAGTTTGAAGTTTTAATATAACCTCCAGCTGAATAGTGACATCGTCAATCAAAGTCTGTCAAATAGCACATGGCATTGATAATCAGTGCATGCTGATAATCACTTTCTTAAAAACCAGTTGGAAGGCGTGAAAGTGCATAACAGTTAGAGAAAACATTAACTACAACTAGCTGGTATTTGCTCCGTGGTATTTGCCAAAATATCCTGCCTCACAGATGCTTTAAAATCTGTCATAAATGCATTTCAACAAACTTGGTCATTCTGTCTTGTCAGGATATCTGTGAAAAACATCTGTCGTGGAATTTTTTCACTTTTCTTAGTGCCATTACTTTCCTGTTTAACCTTGTAAATTCAGAAATAGTGGAAGCTTATTGACTAATGTATTACTAAGAAATACAAGGTATTAAAACTATAATTCTGTTAACTTTATAAAACTAATGTGCTTCCAAATACATTTTTGTCTCGCCTGCGACGAAGTCGCAAAAGCGAGACATAGGTGTTACTTTCCGGCGGCGGCGGCGGCGTTAGTTTTTTTGAAAGCTCTATGTCTCTGAAAGTATTAATGATAGGATGACCAAAATTAGTGTGCTTATAGTTCGTGATATGAAATTACCGACAAACCAC
>JARWCS010211848.1:0-13800 GCA_034783895.1 Geukensia demissa | reverse complement strand
AACACGAACCCTACAAAAACCAGGGTGAGTTCAGGTGCTCCGGAAGGGTAAGCAACTCCTGCTCTACTAGTGGCACCTGTCGTGTTACTCAGTAGATTTTTCTTGCTGTTGTATTTTTTTATCATCAGCTCATCCCTTTTCCCGTTAGAACCAACTGTGTATTAATTATTGCTGCTGTGTTTGCTTATGAATTATACTTGTTGCAAAGAGAATTTACGATGAATTAATTTTGAATGATGATAAGAGATACATATTAATGTTACCAATGACGATAAATGCGAGATTAACATTTAGCAAAAATATCTACGTACGTTTACTTAAACCAATATTAGATTGCCTGTAGTAGTATACCATTTTACCGCCGTATAGTACATCCAAAACAAAGATGGATGTACAAACGTAAATGAACGATATCAATGTTTTAGAAAACTTCCTCCATGAGACAAAAGCGCGATTGATACTTAACTCTCAAGATAATTAAGAAAATGCTGCCCTGGGAACCTGAGGTATATTATAACAGGGAATGTTGAAAAATTTATTTGTTTTTGCTTCAGGTATATAATACCGCTTTTTCAGAACCATGTTCAGTCTTATAGTTTAACGCTAGTAGTCGTCGTGCAGTTAGCGGTGCTTAGCCTGATTTTTTCTTTTTTGTTTACTTTTAGGGGTCAAAATAGCAAAAAGTTATTTTTGTAACTTGAATACCATAGATTGTGCTGATATCATGTTAGACTATGTTCTTTTATATCCGTCCCTGTTTGTTCTCAGTTTATTTCCGGCATATATAAAAATCGGAGATGTGGCTCGATTGTCCATGATACAGCCATCCACCAAATAACAGTCGAAATTAAACTTCTACAAGTCCCATTACGGTCGTCAATAATGAACCGGAGAACATGCAATGACGGAAGCTGTAAAAGGCCCACAAAATACAAAATGTGAAACCATTCATAAATCAAGATAATCGACCTTATCTATTAACCGGAGGATGCAGCAACCACCAGAAAAGTTCGCCTCTACCCCAAGCTTGTCGTATTCCGCTGTTGACTTTGTGCGACAGTTTGAATATTATAAAAATAACATGCTGAGAGTCTTTTGGCAAACTCATAAGATACATGTAAGCCAAATAGTACCTGAAAACTAAAGTATAAACTAAAACGAACCCAAATCAATGAAGCATGAAATGTAGGTAATGTGAACCTAATTTGAGTTGAATGCTGACAGACTCACAAGGATGCATTCACAAAACAAGCCAGATGATGTAGGACACATAGTATCTGAGAACTAACTCGGACGTAAAAGTGAGCCTGAATCAATGAAGCATGAAGTGTAGGTCAAAGTGACCCTAATTTGGGTGGGATGCTGACAGACTCCCAAAGACGCATTCACACACTAAGACACATGATGGTTGGACAACTGGTACCTGAGAACTAAACACAGACGTAAAATAGACACTGAGTCAATGGAGCGCGAAATGTATGTCAAAGTGACCTAATTTGGATGTGATACTGACAGACACCCAAAGACGCATTCACACACCAAGTTACATGATGGTAGGACACCTGGTACCTGAGAACTAAACTCGGACCTGAAAGTGAACTGAGTCAATGAAGAATGAAATGTAGATCACCTAATTTGGTTGGGATGCTGCCAGACACCCAAAGACGCATTCACATACCAAGCTACATGATGGAAGAACAACCGGTATCTGAGAACTAAACTCGCACCTGAAAGTGAACCTGAGTAAATGGAGCATGAAATGTAGGTCAAAGTGACCAGAACTAAACTCGCACCTAAAAGTGAACCTGAGTCAATGAAGCATGAAATGTAGGTCACCTAATTTGGGTGAGATGCTGCCAGACTACCAAAGACGCATTCATACACCAAGCTTAATGATTGTAGGACATCTGGTACCTGAGAACTTAACTCGGACATAAAAGTAAACCGAGTCAATGAAGCATGAAATGTAGGTCACCTAGTTTGGGTGAGATGCTGACAGACTCCCAAATATATATTTCAACACAAAGTTAAATGATTGTAGGTCATATAGAATCAGGTCTTTTAGATTCTGAGAAATAGCTGTGGATGAGGACGCGGACGCCGAGAGTACTCCAGTATCCCCCCCCCTTTACTTCGTTGAGGCGAACTAAAATAGTGAACGAATAAAAACAAATGACTATATAAACAACGGAAAAAAACTGGACTACAGACAGACATATTGAGTATGTGGCGGGTTTAAACCAGTTTTGAGTGCTCAACCCTCCTATATGCTGTTCTTTCATGTTTGTCAAACGAGATTTTTTTTCGTCTGTCTTTTGTTGGTTGTTAATAAGTTTGTAGTAGTGACCAGTATTTCTGATGGTTATATTGCCATCTTTTTATAACACGTTATAAGATTTTGTAATATTTTTTACATTTTTATATTCTATGATTTGTATCATTTTCAAATGTATATATTTAAATAGTATATAATTCATAGATAACAAAAACGAAACTAGAAATTAATATAGAAACCTTAACAAAGATTGTCACATTTGATTGTTAATCGAAATTAATACGATAAGCAATACGAACAAAACCAACAAAATAATTTTGAGCAATGGTTTTTTTCCCTTTTTGAAAAAGAGCACTTTTTAAAGTTAATGTTTAGGACATTGTTAAATATTTTTTCATTCAGGTAAATCTACCGAGTCGATGCATTTGAAACAGACAATGGCATTGATACTGTTTCTTATCCGTACTTGGCTGGACGTGCCTTATATGTGTCATTTCAAATACTTGTTCTTTGTCAAACTCCAGCTTGGTCATCGGTTAGACGCTTTTGCATCATCTTCAGCGTCTGTCTGGACTTCGCCAGGTCTAAGTGCATCGTCGGGTGCGTCGCGCTGCTTGTAAGCCGACTGGTTCTCCATATTGACGGTTGCCTTTGCTCGCAATGCTTCTATTTTTGACGGCCATTGTCGAATTTTATTATCTGCACAATTAACGTTTGTAAGGCATGGTAGCTTGCAAATTCCCTCTGGTAATGCTTCTAAGAGATTGTCAGAAACGTCCAGAACCTTAAGTCCGGTCATTTTTGCAATGTCGTTAGGAAGTGACGTTAGATCATTCGACGCTGCATTTAGAACTTCAATGCGGTACAGGTAGGGCAGATCGCCTGGAACCATGTTTATACTGTTAAAAGATAGGTTCAGTACTTTCATTGACGCCAAAACATCCCACCGTTCTTCTGGTAAGCTGACAAGACGATTGTAAGATAGGTCTAACTCAATAAGTTTAGTAAGTTGGTTTATGTCTCCAAAGGTTTCTGGTAGAGAAGAAATTTCATTGTCTGAAAGATTTAACACTTCAAGCTGGTGTAAATCGCAAAGGCATTCTGCAAATTCTTTAATACTGTTATGTGCTAAATTCAATTTTCGAAGATTCTGTAACTGGTTGAACTTTTCTGGGAGCTCAGAAATACCATTTTTACTTAAATCTATTTCCTGTAACATCCTAAGTTTACATAAATCTTCTGGTATAGCGCTTATTGCATTTTGTGTTAACTTCAATACAGTCAGAACGCGTAGTTTGCAAACTGGCTCAAAAATGTCTGGCATTTTTGTGCCGGAGGCGTCAAGATAAGTAATGAGCCGGGCATGGTCTTTCTCAGCAAACTGACTAAATATAGATTTGTCGTCGTCATGAGGATGAAAAACGGGATTCTCCGAAATATTTATTGATGTAATCGTCTTTGGTAAGTGGAACTGAGTAAGCTGATTCCCGCCAACGTCAAGAGTCCGTATCTGGAATAAAACATCTATACTCTTAGGCAAGGCCGATATTTGGTTACCTGCAACTTTCAGCGTTTCAATACATCTCAGCTTCTTTAAATCTTGTGGGAAACCTTGTATTTTGTTGTGTGAAACATCTAGTTCCGTAATAAGTTGGTTTTCTCCTAGAGTTTCTGGGATTGCACTGATTTTGTTCTTAGCCGCAATGAGGGATTTCAAAGTTCCTATCTTACAAATGTTTTCTGGTATGACCTTTAAATAATTTCCTGAAACGTCCAATGAAATCAAAGATTTTAAGTTTGGTAAATCCTCTGGTAGAACTGTCAATTCATTTCTTGCAAGCTTCATGTGCTCAACAAACTTAAGTTTGCTTAACTCATCCATAGTTTGAAGTTTATTCCCAGAAAGATCCAAAACTTTTAAATCTTTCAGTTCGGAAAAGTTTGCCGGAAGTCCAGAAAGGGCATTGTCTGCAGCTTCAAGTGTGTGTAAGCGTTTAAGTTTGTTGATATTTTTCGGTAGATATTTCATCTGATTTCCAGAAAGCAACAATGTTTTCAGTGCAAACTCTATAGCACAAAGTTCTTCTGGGACCGCCTCCAAACTATTATGTGATAAATCTAAGAAAGATAAGTACTTCAAGAAACCTAGTTCTTTTGGAATCTCGCTTAGATCGTTGTGACCTAAATTTAGCCATGTTAGGGTTGAGACTTTGTCGATGTTGTCTGGAACATGCGCAATAGAGTTGTGAGAAACGTCCAACGTCTTCAGTGCCGGGTTCTTGATATTGGCGTCCGGGAGTTCAATAATTCGGTTACCCTTCAGAATAATCTGAGCTCCCACTTCATATACATTTTTCTTCAGCGACTTTATTACATTATCTGATAAATCTAGTACTTCAATGGATTTCGATTTATTTATTGTCTTAGGCAAAGCTTTGATTTTGTTGTTAGATGCATCAACAATGGCGAGTGATTCAGCCTTATGGATTGTTGCTGGTAGAGCTTTCAGTTGGTTACCAGACAGCAAGAGAGTTTTTAATGGTTTTATTTTGCAAATGGTTCCCGGAACTGCAGTGAGAATGTTATTCCGTAGATCAACTAACACTAATCTTTCCAAGTCTGATATTGTTTTTGGGAGCTTTTTTAATCTATTATTTTCTGCAAGAAATTTCGTTGATTTTCGCTGAACTTCCTCGTTTTTCCAAATTTCTTGTGGCAGTGTCTTAACGCTAGTTGTTGAGAAGTCAACAATAACGTCCGCGCCTTCAAATTTGAAATGTTTCCTGACTGTTGGGGCGAGTGCTTTTATTTTACTTCCTGGACCAGCAACGGGAACCACTTCCTCTTTTTCTTTTGCCATGTCTAGTTTTCACCTGAAATGAAAAAAAGACTTGTATATTTCTCTTAAAATACTATTAGACAACATATTGAGATCACGTGCATACTATATAAGCTACATCAAACCGTAAATATTTTATTTATACGCCGATAGATTGTGGGACAAAAAATAGCTTGTTACCGTTATTTTATAGCATGCTACCCGTATATATTCGTTAGATTTAGGCATGACTTGCTAGTTTTTTCGAAATAAATGCTTGAACAAATGTCTGAATAGACTATAGACAATGGAAATTAATGGAATATACAGTCATCATCTCGAGCAGGCATAATTTATCAAATCATTATTAAATCTGTCGTGCGGGTTGTCCTATTCTACAGATTTCTATCAACTATAAATGATAAACCTGATTAAAAAAGCAAAGCCGCTTGTTATAATTTTATATCTGAAGTTAACAGTTCGCCAGCCAATCGTGAATCAGTTATCATTACCTCGTGACTTCTTACAAAAGCGGGAAATATTTTAGCAGTTGTCCTCAACTTTGGACAAACGTTTGCCCTCGATAGTTTAACCAATTTGTTTAAATCAACACCTGTGCGTCAGTATAGAATTTATCAAAATAGAAATCGACCAGTGCAGTTTCTTTAAAGTTATATTATTAGACAGAGGGTTTGAACTATAATTGATTTTATCGCATTTGGTTTTTACTTTTAATAGGCAGATTTTCATATTTTATTTTAAGTTAACATAGTTTAACTTATCACCTTATTTTTGTATAATCTATCGTTAGCCATTCTCCTAAACGGACAAATGTCACATACTGAATTTGAATCAAAGACTCAAAACTTCAGATATAAATGTAATCTGACTTTATTTGGCGTCTATCGTCTTTGAAAAGACAGATACTATATTTAGAAGGTTCGCCTTCGGCTCACATTCTAAAGATTGTACCTGTCTTTTAAAAGAGGATATCCGCGAAATAAAGTCAGATAACATATAATGCTCTTACCTGAATAATATTCATCATGAAAAACAGAGGAATTTACAAATCTAGGGGTCTCCACAAGGCCTTTTAACAAGGGTGGATTACCACTCCTTGTGAAAAGCTCTAAATCGCCCCAAATAAAAAATCGTTTATGGAATAAATAAAAATGCTCTTACCTGAATAATATTCATCATGAAAATGAAGTTTTAAACACAGACACAGAAAAAAAGTGACATTCAAACTGTTTTTCCATTTATAGTATTCTTTTCTATGAAAGCTGATTGTTTACCCTATCAGAGCAATTCTAAAACGAACAGACGAACAAGAATACGTATAGGTTCACAAACCTTATACCGGCACTATAAGAACGCACAAAACTGGACGAGATTGGGGGACGAAAGAATCACATAATCACTTGTAAGCTGGTAATCACATATTCTCAAAAATATTAGTAATCACATAATCACACGTTAACTGGTAACCACATAATCTTAGATCTATTGCCCTTTTAATTGTTAATTTTGGTTTTTACGTAATCGTAATAATTGCTTGGTAATCAAATGATCAAGTAATCGGTAATCACATAATCTTAGATTATTTGCCTTTTAAATGTTAATTTTTGTTTTTTACGTAATCGAAATAAGTGCTTGGTAATCAAATGATCAAGTAATCAAATAACCACACATCAAAAAGAACCTGGTAATCGCCATGCAGCATATAATAAAAATCATATCAGCTCCACTTACATAGTAGGATGGCACTTGCATTTATGATAAGCAGTTCATTTTCATATAAGCTCTTAAACTCTTAAAAAAAAATAACTGACCTTTTGCATGTAGTTTTAACCATAAACATGTACAACTTATGATAGACTAAAACAATGCCAAATTTCCGTAGGAAATACTAGTAATGTGACAACGCCAAGCATAAAAGTTATCCGTCACGGTATGTCAAAGCTATAAATAGAATATACTAAAGAAAATATTAAATTGAAGATGTTCTATTTGTATCTTTTGACAAGGGACACTTAATATGAACCACATTTAGGGCATACTTCATTTTTGGGTACTATACTCTCCAATTTTATCCGAAGGTGATAACTTATCAATTGTTATTACAATTTATGACCAAATTTAGTGTCAACGATCACACTCAGAGTTAAACAGTGGATTAACGGAGATCTTAATGTCCCTAGAGAACAAAGACATTGTTCTGAATACCAAACTGTTGAGGATGAGAAACATTTCGTTTTACATTGTAAAATTAATAAACAATTACATAACAAATTATTTAGATATTTTAACACTTTTAATTCTTATATTGCTAATAATATTTCTGATGCAAAATTTACTTTAATATCAATAATGAACTTGATATTTTTCCACAGATTAGTAACTTTATAAAACAGTCACTTGAACTGCGAAAATATGTAAGGTCCACATCGGTTAAAGTATCAAATAATTCTACATCCTGCACCGGTATATATATTAGAGTGACTACTGGAAAACTTGAATGCACGGAGTTTTACGAAGAAGATGTAATTTGTACTAAATATGAAAATGAAAGGATATGGGGTAAATGTCAGAGAGACTGCACTTTAAGAACGAGAAAAAAGACGGAATTACCTGATCCCACTCCTGTTTTGTAAAGGAGTTCGTGGATTCCAAGCTTTTGTTCCGGCTTTTGTTTACGTTTTATCTTTTAGTTTGTTTTAAATTTGTCTTGTCTCTTTGGACTATGCACTTTTGATCTTTTGATCTTTCGCATGGGTATTCTACACTAGACTTAAAAGAATAAATATCTTTTTTCATTTATCCTTAGGTTTCATTCCATATTTTGCAATGCACAAATGTTATTATCTTATAAGATTTCACGAAATTCTAATTTCTTTTCGTGGTTAAGGATCCGGTGTAGAATATCTATCCGAGAGATCCAGATCCATAATGCATAGTCAAAAAAGACAAGACAAGCTCGAATCAAACGAAAGGCAAAACTGAACCAAAAAAAGTTTACAGCCCTCATAGCTTCAGGTGCTCCGGGTGCACCCCTCTCCCGTGCGTTACACCTGTCGTGTAATTTTTATCTCTAATCCGGGTTTACATCGATTCAAGAAAAGGTCAACTTAATTGCTGTATTACCGGTAACATGCCTTCAACTAGTTGATATACACTGATTCCCAAGGGGAACAACCAATTTTTTATGGCGAGAGAGAGAGAGAGAGAGAGAGAGAGAGAGAGAGAGAGAGAGAGAGTCATTTCTTGTTAATCTGTGTTCCGTTTCACATTCACATTAAATAAATGTCTACCCTTTTGTAGTTTAATTTTTCCAAACAGTTGTATATCTCGTAACCTACAGTAAACCTGTTGAAAATTATTCGGATTTTGATTATCGTATATTTTTTAATTTTGTTGTAGGTATTCTTGTGTTGGTAGCTTCCGGGAAAGCACTTAATGGGACGTTGCAAGCGAGAAGAACGCTTATCAATGAGGTACCATATAAATTCACATTTCCTTTTTCCTTGGTGCCTGCAGGAATTGGTGGGGTGTTGGAGATTATTGCGTCTGTAATTGTTTGCATGATACGAAGAGAAGTAGCACATTCGGATTACTAATGATATAGTGATTATCGTCAAATGTGATAGTCATGAATATTTAAAACCTTGGATTTGAAATATTTTCTTTCTATGAAAGATTAAACAGCACCACAAAGAATAAGCTCTTTAGTTATTGCAAAAGTGCAACGGTATTCTGGAAACGCCAATGTTCTGGTAGAATTTCTTTGATCAAGACGTCATTTACAAGGACGCTGAGATTGCACAATGCGTTTAAGAGGACGGAAGTTTAATTTCCGAAACGGCCCATTGTGAAAAATTGTGATTCACTACGGTATGCGTAAAAAAGTGAATCACAACGAAGACTATTTCATAGACTGACTGTTTTTTCAGCAGTTTGAAATGATAGAATTACTAGTAATTAACAAAAATGAGAAGAAAAACTTTACATGTTTTCATTAGCTAATCCACTATTGATGGTGTGCAAGTTTCGTATTTAAGGGGTAGCACAATGTTACAGACAACACTATGAAGTTTTGCTTACACAGTAAACCATAATCAGTATCCTGATTTTTTGGGAAGTTCTTTCAATAAACAGGGTGATACGAGTACAATGACTTAAGCTACATCGGAAAAATCACAACCTCTTTCCGGATATGAGTCAGTAATCGACAAATAACGTTTATAGTAAAAAATACGTTGGCTTTTGTGTATATTACATTATAAAACTGTGATATACTTTTATGTCAATGATTCATCGAACATTTGTAGTGTTTCCTTGAGAAGTAAAGATCTATTCAGAAATATGTAATCGATGCAACCTGTCTTTCTTTTGTTCTGGTAATATGCCAATATATTTCCTGGGTCGGAGACATATTTCCCGACCCGGATGTATCGTGTGACTCTAGTTTTAGTTTTCATTGTTTTGTCGTTGTGTACTGTGTTTGTCTTTTGCTTATTTTTGTTGATCACGGTCTTGTCTATCTTCTGATTTAACGGTTTTTTTGTCTGCCACTTAGGTATCTTCGAATTCTTTATAGGTTCATTTATCTGCAAAATCCTATAATAAATAAGGCACTGAAAAGGGGTACAAATACTGGAACTCTTTTTATTTGACCAAAGTCTGATTTAAACTGACAGTTAAAAGGCAACATACAATCCTATTGTAAGTGAGACAGGTAAAAGAAAATTTGCTCTAACAGTTAATGAAAATCTAAAGCAACCATTTTGAGTAATATTGAGTAAGTTTATTACTTAAACAGCTGCTTGTAAACTGTTCGCAACACCAATTAGAGTTCCGCTCACAAAACATCCCAATGAGGAAACTGCACATAAAACAAATGAAATGTAAAAATTCTCCTTTTTAACAAAGTCCAGTGTCGGAAATACGATGATTCCACCAAGAGAAAAAACACCTACAAAAAATATTTTCGACTTCAGAAGTTATTTTTTAAGCAAAAACCATACATCAATCATAAAGAGGTTATGAAAGTACCGCGTGTTCTTCAAAGTTGTATTATTTTTAATATTCAACTCAACACGCCATTTTGTTTAAATGAGCGCAAGAAAATTAGATATGATCAGATATTGCAAAATTTCATTCAAAAGGTTTCAATTTGTTTTGGTAAAGAATTCAAGTCATAAGTATGAATTTAAAAAAAAATCTTATTTAAAATTACTTAGATTTGATCCGTATAATTGTTGTCGGATACTGTGCTTTATAAACCAGGTGAGCCACCTTGCTGTTTTTGTGATAGAATTAAGGTAAATCAACACTGTTTCACTGCACATTCCACTGAGCAGGTGTATAAAATAGTAAATTATGATGTTATTTCATTCAAGCATTATAGAAAGAAGAGTCATACCTTAGTATTTTTCTCTTAAAATTTAAGATATGAATTCTATTTATCCCAAAATACATACGTTCTTATTGTAATCACAGACATATTAAATCAATTCCAATTTTTCTTTAAAAAAATTTAAAACTCTTTAAAGGAGGGATAACTCTTTAACATTTTTATTACAAAGAATGTACTAATGATTTTGAACATTGTGTTTTGTACCGCGTAAACTAGAACGCTGACGCCCATTTTTTAAAATTTTTCCTACAGCATTTTTAAAAGCTATCTTTACAATTTTATTCAAATTATATCTGCTGGTTTTCTTTCTGTCTGCAGAATTGTGTATTTTCCCTAAATCAGCTTTGTAAAACAAGCTGTTTTTGTACCGACACAAATTCGAAAACAAGGACATTGAGATATATGTTAGTTTTTTTAAATGGCTTGATCGAGAATACATTTGGCAAAGTGTTAGAAAAAACTATATCTCTGTGAAGTTTTAGTAAAGATCTCCCTCAATGAATGGATCGTTTACAAAATGTAACGGAATTCAGGGTAACGCATTGTTCTGGTTCATTTTCATTGGTAAGACGACATTTGCGAGGACACTGAGATTACACAATGTGTTTTACGGGAACGGAAATTGAACCTGTCTGAATTGGTCTATTGGAAACGAAAATACGACGATATAGTTTTATGATAAAGAGATGATTTGCCTAACCTTTAGGAACCCCCCCAAAAAACTAACCCTCGTCCATTGATACGTTTATTTTTATTGGTTTTATTTTTTTAATTTTTTGGTCGTGATATTAGTTGTATTACCAATTGTAAGCTTTTTTTATTTTAACTTTTCTAATTTTTCATTTCCGAGTTCGTGACTTATTTATAAAAAAGCAGTGTTTCCGGTTTTTCAGTTTTCGAACAAAAATCAAAAACGTTTTTAATTGTTACCAAAAAATTTGTGTGGTTGTAAATATCATACACGGTAAGCTCCTTTAAATGTAACCAACATTTTTTTCTCCCAGATACAAAAATGTTTCTAGGTTAGTCGTCTTACTGTCGGTGATTTGGTTTAAAAAAGTCCATATGAGTGCGAGGGCATCACTGTCGGTGATTTGGTTTAAAAAAGTCCATGTGGAGTGCGAGGGCATCACTGTCGGTGATTTGGTTTAAAAAACCCCATGTGGAGTGCGAGGGCATCACTTTTTCTAGTTTAGATAGGTTTTAATAGATCGGAAATAATATAGAATCAATTTTATTGCACTTTAACAGATTCTGTAATTAGAAATTTTATTTGAAAAATATTGTAAAATGACATTTGCCCTTTTTTATAAAATTAAGAAGATGCACATTTAAATTTGGCGACGTCTTATCCTACTGATAATTTTTCAATTTAAATCAATGTAATTAATTTTTCTGTGATAATTATTACCTCCGAGAAAACAGGCGATAACAGCTGGATAGGAATATTTTTCTTTTTTGGGCTGAAACCATACTAGGAATATTGATGTAAACATGGCGACGAAGCCAATGGTTTCTAATATTTGTACAGCATACCAACCAACCGCATTGCAACCTTGTAAATCTTCTGAAATAGAGAAACAATCTGGTTTGAAATATCTTTCTTAAATTTTCCAGTGTTGGAAGACTAATTTCGTAAATTATGTCGATAAATTTACAAAAAGATAACTAAGTTTTTAACAGAAAATTCGGGAATATTGTCCGTCTTTACGTCCTTCCGTCATATTTTTATATGACTGAAGCTCTTTCTTTTTTGTTATAGACGATACGTTGTGAAATGTGTATCTTTCAACAGATGCTCTATAGCTATAAACTTTGGAACAAGAGGCATATACAAAATTCTTGTTTGCTGCTTTGTATACCCCGCTTAAAAAAATGTGAGATATATTTATTAATCGATCAGGTTATTAGTCCGTTACACTTGTGGATTTACATTTATTTACAGCAACTCTTCCTAAACCTCAGTATGATTTAATGAAACTTTCACAGAATCGTTATTACATAAGCGCCATTTTTCAACCTCTATTGAACAATCCAATTAAAAAGGTAATTGTGGTTTCCAAAAGCAAAACGGTTCATAAGTGGTATCCTCTCACAATTTAATCCACCACCCCATTGACTAAACAAGCTGACAAACACACCCGAATTCAATATAATATTCCTCGTTTGAAAAGCAATGAAAGGATTTTCTCTATCTCCGTCCGTCCGCATGTTACACTTGATGGTACCAATCCTTTATCCGCAACTCTTCATAGAATTAGTATTATTAGCTTTAGAATTACCTCTATTTAAAGTGCCATTATGTTTTTCTTATCTTTAGTTTCGATCTGAAAAATGTTTGGGTTTCAAATAACATAACAGATACTTGGCTGTCTTAATTTAATGAAACAGCAACAGAATGTTTAGAACCTGTTGTATACGGCTTATTTTATCTTAGATGGTCCAAACTTAGAATTTTTATTCGTCATCCCAACTGACTCAACATTGTGGTCCTTGCTTGAATATAAATTTCCCCTGCTATCCACGTTATATAGTGATCGGTTTTTTCTTCTGTACGTATACATGTATCTGTGTGCTACACTTGAGGTTATTAATCTTATAAATTAAATTTATATGAATTTTAGTAATAATATTATGGTTCATTGCTTGTGGCATATATAGAAGAATATTTTACGTCTAAAATTGCAGTGCATATACCAGATTTTCAGGTATGTACACAAGTAAGAAATAACAATAGTACACTTAAAATATATTTTTGAGTCTTCGCCCAAGACTTCGATTATTTTCAATTATATATCAACTTCGCGCACATGCTTGAAGAAAAAGTTTTAGCAATTTTTATTAAAACGACTGCATGAGTAATTCAAATCTGTAAGTTGCGATTTTCAAAGCATCTCAGGATTTGTCATCTGGGCGTTGGTTTGAAAGGCTCAACGAAACACTTAAATAATTGTCGCAATCATGGTCTTAGTGGCTAGTTTGAGTTCTATTTGTTTCCCAGATTAAGAAAGATAACATGGATAAAGAAAAGGAAATGTGGTATGATTGTCTATGAGAAATTTTAAATTCCAAATATTGCGGGCCTTCAATAATGGATCTACACCCTAAGGCAAGCCGAAAAAGGCATTGAGAATAAAAGCTAACAGCTATCGACCAAATAAGTATACAATGTAAAACAATTAACACTAAAAAAAATTAAAACTCTGTGGTCTAACGACCACAAAAGTCTCCCAAACGAAACAAAGTGATAGAATACTTGGTCACCAAGATAAGACATTTATTTGAATTTGG
>JARWCS010211737.1:0-13801 GCA_034783895.1 Geukensia demissa | reverse complement strand
TTTGAGATGAAGAACAGCAATCAAAGCGCTGTTCCTTTGCTTGGAATTTTCTTGTACATATGAGATTTTTGTGTCATCAATATTTACTCCATATCCCCTTTTTTCATTTCAATAACATAGTGTTACTAAATTTATATTGAACCTTGTATATGTCTAAGGTCGTCAAATTAGTCCAAGAACTGTTTGATGACTAATATGACTGAGGACATATATTATCACATATATTATAGTGATCAGTTGTTTTCTGCATGTCTACTAAAAACTATTTTCAATGGGATTATTATGCCTTCAAGGTTGATACGAGGGCTGATAAAGATTTAATATTGTAAATTCAAATCCACTATCATAGAGCACTGAGATGTCAAATTTATTGTAGTATCCGGCTTTACTGTCATGCTGTTTTTAATATGAGCAGTTTCTACTAATCATAACAAAATTATTTTGTTTGAATTCACAACAAATCTATCTAATTCACGTCCCTGTGGCCGATATGCGATTATCCGGATGATACCTTGGTTGATATGGAATGTGACATGTATTAGGTAATTAAATGTCCCTTTCTACATCAACCTAGGAATCATCCCGAGAAACCCATATCGGCCCCAAAAGCTATAATCTGCAAAAGGTTATTATTATTACACAATACTAATCTAAAAATTTAATGCTAGTGTGCCAATTTTACCGTGTTACTTCAAGCAATTCATCTATTATAAAGAAATATTACTTTTGTCTGTGCTGTTACTAAATTGTCTTTTGTATTTGTCTCCAAAAGTTATGCCAACTTTGTAGATAATTTGGGGAAATTTATATTTGGTTTGCGGCACAAAAAGTAAGGTTATGTGGTAGGAAAACATTTCGGTCTTTGGCGTTAAATTTTGTCTTTGATGTTACTAAATTGCAGTAGTGAACAGTTCAAAGTTCACTTGATTAATGATTTATAAAATAATTTTAGGGTTTGTTAATGGAGCTTAAGTTGTTTCTAACTTGCAGTGACTATTAGATACTTTTTATACAGTTACAATAACGTGTTACTTTCTATATAAACCTGGTTTCAGCCCTCGACTAATATCGTCGATGTGGCCGATATGGGGGTCTCCGGATGATATCTGGGTTGATATGGAATGTGATATGTATTAGATAATTACTTGTTCCTTTCCATATCAATCTAGGTATCATCCCGAGACCCGCATATCGGCCCTGAGGACTTTAGCCCTTAGGACAATATTGGATGAGAAATCACGATTGATATGTAAAGGGACACGTAATAATCGATTTATCACATATTTTTGTACTTAATATGATATAATTTGATTAATGTATTAATTTCTTTGTGAATTCAAGCAAAATCGTTCCTTTATACATGCACTTAGAAAAAAAAAAACCATTTTAGTAGTAGATTTAAACTGCTCATTGTCATAGTCAGGCAGTACAACCGAAAAAAAAAATAAATGTAATGTCATAAAGCTCTCGGATAGCACGCGAGGGCCGACATGGATTTACAACGTAAAACATAACAGCCCTGAAAGCATAATTATCCATTGCCTGTTTTCGTGCTGGCTTTCATATTCCAGCTGATGTTGACTAAGAATCTATATTGAACCAATTTAGCAACATCCAATTTAATTTCATTTATATTTATTTTTGCTTTGGTTTTGCCTTTGGCCACCATTTTGTTGATGGGTTGGATTTAACAAAACATGTCTAACCCGATCAAATTTTCCGGTACCTGTCACAAGTTTGCTTTTTTTCATTTTTATATGTTCACATTTAGGTAAGGGTATTATTTTACCTATTCTGGGAGATTAATAGCTAGTGATAAGAGTGGAATTCCTTGTTAAAGTTCTTGTGGAGACAGCATGTAGTCACTTCGACCTTTACATCATATCTGTTCTTCTTGATTTTCAAATAGTAAACAGTTAATCATTTTCTGTAATTTTCGTTTATCTTTGTATGTGTTGTCCATTGCAACTATCGCTTATGTCATAATCAACTAGCGCCAATGTCCATCTCAACTATTTCGTAATCCAACGATTTACTCTTCTCAACTATAACAAGGTTAGATAAACATACCATAGTGAAACCACTAATTACTCATTTAGAACGTCTTTTAGATTATCATCCTTTGGAATTTTAAAAGTTCATGACTAAGACTATTGGGTATTTTAGTTTTCAACCTTGTTTAGACTCTAATTGCAGCTGTATATTTGTACAAAACGGAATCAACTGCAAGATAAATTAGATTTAGCCCGTGCCGCTTTGTATTTATTCTAAATATATTTTAATTGCAACTATATATATATATTGCGAACCAAAGAATCGAAAGTTATAATAACAATCAACTATAAATGAAAAGGCGCTTTCAGATGTTTTGCCCTAAAAGTCACAAATAGAACAGACGATTTTACTGAACGCCCAAGTCAACTATAGCAGATGTCCATCTCAACCGTTTTTCCGTAGCGCACTTTTAGTACATTGTATTCGGATACTGGAGAAAAAATGGAACACACATATCAGGTACAGAATTTTTGATTTTACAGTAAAATGATTTTAAATATAACATACCTAGGTGCAGTTATCAATTAAAATTACAGAAACTGAATAGTTATTGCTCTACTCAGTATAAAATACGACCAAATTTAGTGGCCATTTTGAACAATTCCTTCAGATGAACCTTAAAATAACATTTTAATTTTATAGATTGAATAAATCAAACTTTTGATCAGGTCACATGTGAAGCTCTCTGTTGCTTAAATAAATTCTTGGTATCGATGTGTTAAACGAAATAACGTGGAACTGTTTGAAGCAGACCAAATAACTTGCATCTGAATGCGTTTAGGATTCACAGTGTTATCTTTTGAAATAGATGGCAACATAGAAAGATGTTGCCATAGCAACACTTTCAAAAAACTAGGTTGAGTTTAGGTGTTCCAGAAGGGTAAGCAACTCCTGCTCCACTAGTGGCACCCGCCATGTTATAAGATGTTTTCTTACATGAAAAAGAAAATAGAATGGGTAAATGTCATGGAGACTGCACATCTACATAAAAAAATTTTGATTTAGGTCAACAGTTCCCTCAAGAGTGGAATGCAGCTCCTTGTATTAAATGTACATGTTGTATTCTTTGAAGTCTAAACTAAACCAAATGTACACATTTCAAATGACATGCCAAGCATATTAATGGAGCAATCATTTGATTTTTATGGGGGGTCTAGGTAGTTGATTTAAACTTACCTGTACAGATCACTGTAGAATATCACCTATATAGTGCGAGTTTAAGCCTGACTTTGTACCATACAACACAGGTTTCGTTGATAAGGTTTGTTGGTTACCTGCCCAAGGTCGGCAGTTCTCTGGTGGTACTTGGCTTCCTCCAACAGTAAATCTGACTGCCGCAATATGACTGAAATATTGTTGAAAGTAGCACTTACTCTGGACAGACTGGCAAACAGATGGATGTCTAGAATTATTATGTAACCTCCTCTGAATGTGACAGGGGGCAACTTCAAATCAGTCTAATATCTACTGCAAAAACTACTGTAAATGTTTTAGTATTCAGAGATTGCAATTTTCATAGATTTATTCATCTTTATATGTGGCAGGCTCCACTTTTAATGATCACTGCTTTTTCTATTGAATGGCTAGTTAAATTTTAGAATTGTGTGTGTTCATATTTTCATGAAAAAATAGTGACTGCAAAAATACCGAAAATTAATACATCACAAATATTTCTTCTTTAACAGTAATTTACCATTAAAACATTATCAGAAATATTTCAAAGGTTTGAGAAAAAACAAAGTTTTTTACAAGGACACTATTTTTATTTCAGTGATATGTCAAACAATTTATCCAAGATAAATACAATAAAATTTAACATATTGTATAAAACAGTAACAATAAACCATAAACAACAAAACAAAAATTATAAACAGTCAAATTTTTTACATAACACATCTTGTGAAACATTAACAAAATATTTAATAACCATACAATCAACCATTATTATATTTATATAATACTGTTTTTGCTACAACTTGACACACGATTTCTAGATGATACCTGACAATTTCTATAAAACTAATGTATTAGACAGGGATGAAGGCACCAGGTGACCATTTCAGCATAAATTCTGACCAAAAAACAGAAACTGTCTTTTCCTGAGTTAAAAAATATCATTCTGAAATCCAGAACAACTCATTTCTCAATTTTTATATGAACAATGCAGACATCAGATGACCCAGGGAAAACATTCATCCCTGATTTTAATAGTTAATTTTACATTGTCTTCAAAATAAATAAATATATACTTTCTCAAAGTTGTAGAATCATGTCTATTAAAAATTATGATCTATTTGGAAAATGCATTGTAACTACATCAAACTGCAAATTTTAATTTACTATCAAATTCACTAGAGAAAATTCAAAGTTCCACAATTTACTATCTAATCCACTAGAGAAAATTAAAAGTTCCACATTTCAAACTATCATTACTGTTTGCATGAAAAGAAACTTGATAGAATTTAATAATTAAAAGGAAGGAACTTTGACCCAAAATAGCAATAATAAAGTTTAAAAAGTATGTACACAGAAATGTCTTGCCTGCTAATTGAAATTCTAACTGATCTTCTGTGATTTTTTATATCACGTTATAAACAACTACTGACAGAAGGATAATTGCAAAAAGATAACAATGAAAGTGGATTGAGCAAAAATTACACCAAAATCAACCTGACACAAGATAAAAATGCAACAGGATTGTGACTGAAATTAACTTTATTCCACTTTATTTCACATAATCATATTCCAAAAACAAAAAGTTTGATAATCATAGATAATTTATTTAAAATGTACTTAATTTCTATATATATAAAGATCTTTTAACAGAACAGTTTAAAATACAATTTTGCAATAAAATTTTATTGAACTTTTGTGAAAAAAAACTTAACTCCAACAAATTTTTTGTTTGTAAATGATTTTTCCCTTTATAAATTTCTATCATATCTAGTAAACATAAAAAAAAAACAAGCATATAAAAATATAACCTAAGGAATGATCCTTCATAGTTCATATACGATATTCAATTTCAAATCAAAAATGTGGCAGAGAATGAATAACTTATTTATTCAACTTACATTGGAAAAAGGAAGTATACTTTTGCTTTGGGAAGCCCCCAAAATTTTTCTGGCATTAAATTAGAAAACATAAACTCCACATTGACATCTTTCAACAAACTACGTAAAATTTTACTAGAATCCATAGACAGGTTAGGAATAATTAAGAATAAAGGAGACCTGCTCTAAGGAAAGTGGCACAAGATTCTTATTTATTCTAAAAATATTTCATAATTAGTTTCTGGGAGAAAAAAAAAACAAGTAAAAAAATAACATAAATAAGAATGAATAGTAATAAGAATGAAAAAAATAGCACTTTCTAAAGTAAAATTACGGTATGTATGTTGGTGTGTGTGTGTGTGTGTGTGTGTGTTTGTATTAGTAGTCTTATTATTTTTATATATTTTATAAAACATCAAATCCAGGACAATCTATGTACTATTTATCTTCACCATTTAAAAAAAATAACAACTATTGGCGCCAAACAAGTACAAATGCATAAATACTTTTTAACAATAAACAATAACAATGTAAAACAAAACAAACAACGTAGATTTCTAATTTTGCAGACAAAAGAGCATAAGAATATTGTTTATTAGAAATAATAAATCATCATGTCTTCCCTTTTTAAGGATGTTCGCTGCTGATATTAAAAATAATAAGGATTTCAAAACCTTATGATTGCTTTTAAAAATCTTTCACATTTGAACGAAAAAAGGAGAAAAATCAATGGTTCAGGGTACTCATTTTTCAAGATATAAGCAACTGAAAATTTTTAGAGAAGGGTCTCTCTTGATTTTCCATAGGTTTTTTCTTAGTATGCTTTCCATTAAAACCCAATAAGAAATAACAAGAATTTCATAAAACTTTTCAAATGGCATTTTTAAGTAAGTTTAATGAAATTATACAAAGAAAAGTGGGGTTAGAAAATGGGCAAAAAATATTGATGCTTTCAAATAGATCCAACCAGGGAAGTTCAAAAATCTGACCAAAATGGCTGAACACAAGCAGCGAACATCCTTAAATAGAATCACATATAGAAATTCTGCTGACGTACCCAGTATACCATAAGTTCGTAAACCAGTAATGTTTTAAACAATTATCTCCAACTATACAGATAAAAACATTTGAAGACTGAAAATTAATACATTTAACAACTATTATGGATAAAAATATACTTTTTAAATACAACCAAATCATTGATTTTATTTAAAATCATTGTTAAATGTGTTCTCTACTGTCCCCACAGTATATTTCAAAAGTAACAGTTTTAAAGTATTGAAAATGCTGGTAAATATCTCAATTTCTAAAAAATAAAAATGCTGTTACCGATAAATATCTCAATTTCTTAAAATTAAAATAAATCATGATATCTAAATTTTATTTTAGAAAATTGATGTTTTTGGATAGGCAAACACTCATAAAATCTGTGTCAATTATCAAATAATTTACAATAAAGAGTTTAAAAAGATAGGCAATCTCTGATGATGCCATAACATGCTTTTTAATAGAAAATCCAGGTCTTTTTGACAAACACATGGTTAATTATAACCTGAATAATCCAGTCGTTATATTACACTCAATATCAAACCCTTCATTAACGCCTGAATGACTTTGTCAATGATTTTTGTCAAAAGGAAGTTTATATTTTGCTATGAATTCTGGGCCAAAATATGGAGAAGCTATCAATAAACCCATTCATAAGTAAAAACTCATTCATATGTTAACAATTGGTTAATGGATCATAGTAAATTGGAATGTTTTTATTGTGAGCCAACATACAATTTGTTGTTGTTGACAATTAAAATTTAACTAATAAGCACTTGAAATGATAACCCTTGCCAATTTTTTCAGAGACACGTCCAATGATTGTTAAGAGTTAACACCCTTTTGAGGGAGAGAATCAGAGACGGAGAGACCTTGATTATTCTAGTTAGGTCAATTAAAAGTCTGAATTTCTCAAGATTAGGGGGGAGGGGGGTAATCTTTTATAAAACAATAGTATATCAAATCTGCATGAAACCAGTAGTGAATAATGCATTTAAATTTTAACCAAGATTTTCTGTTTACTGTCTGTTTATATATCTATATGCTGTTCTCTGTTTGAAAATGAACAAAAATCAATTCAAAAATCTTTAAAATGACTGAAATTTGATGATTTATGTAGAGATGTTATGATAACTGTAGAAAACAAAGTCAATAATTGCAATATATATATAACATACAGGAATGAAAATGTTCCATTTTAAAAATGTAAATTTTCCTATGGCAAAAAGTATATCTTCCGATGCCAAAAAAGTTTTCAAGGCAAATGTAAATTTTCCAATAACAACTGTCAATTTCAGAAGATTTTCTTTGAAGACTGTGCTGTTGAGGATCGTTCCTCCATTGGCTCCTGAGTAGCACATATCAGTTTCTGATCTACTTGTGTATGTATTGAGACACTTGGACCACAAAAATTCACAGGGATGCTGATGGGATGATATGCTGTTGACCCCTTTATATCATCTTTGAAAACGGACTTGAAATGAGATGGATGTACTGTCACTGGCACGTAATGAGTTCCAAGTGGATGAAGAACAAACGCAGGCAGAGGCACTTGTTTTGAATCAAACTGACCCCCATTACCAGAGTCACTATGATATTTAAGTTTCTTATGACCACCTGTATAACTGTCCGCTACAGAACTGTTCTCAGACATAGGATATAGCAAAGAATCTGAACCTGGGCTATCAGTTCTTAATGCTCTCTTTTTCTTTCCTTGATCCTCATTCTCAATTGAATCTTCGGACAAGGTGTCACTTTTTTGATGACACGGCTTTCCCTCCTCAGAAAATCTCTTTGTTATATTATGCTTGAATTTGTAAACATTGCATTTCCCACAATCCTTACTGTTATTGGAGGTATTTGTACTTCCTTCTGAAGAATTCTGCTCACTTGAACACTGACTTCCACCTGATGGCGAAGATGCAGCTTTTTCTGCTGCATCTCTTTGGACGGACTGCAGTGTGATACATGATGATGATGATGATCCTCCGTATGAGGTAAGGCCGTCGCTGGAGCTGCAGTAACCCGATGTCATATTGGACATTTGATCTGTTGGCCTCAGCAAGGTACGTAAATGCTCATCCTGATTTATCATGGCCATGTTGTTTTCTGAGATACAATTTCCACGAAAGGTAGGCGTCCTAGACTGCTGCCCATAACAGCTAGCTGATACTGACATATTGGAAGCTGACATATTGGAAGCATCGTTTTCTCTTATGTCGGGTACAGATTTCACTAAAAAAGACAAAGGATAAACTGAATATAAACGACTGTTTAATATTATTGAAAATGAAAAAAATGGTGGTAATTTTCTAAGAATAACATGATGTGCTGGCTTCAAAATGTTATAAAGAAATCAAACAGATTTAGGCTAAATATGAATAAAACAACTTTAAATGTATCCAATGCAGTATTGTATTGTAACAATAACATATTGTATCCATTTTTTTGGAAAATATATATATACTTAGAACTTGCGCTTTTTTAAGCAATAAAAAATGAACAAAGAAAACTCACCATTATCTCAAGAATGTGTCGCAAAGGAGTAAAAAATATCAAACAAAACAAGTCCATCAACAGTACAAAAAGAAAGGGTGTAATATACCTATAATACCACAGTGCCCAATGTCTAATGGCACCATATATGTTGCTGTCAAAAGTAAAAGTCTGAGCACAACACATTGCAAGATTACCAAAAATATCTATACCTAGTCACAGAACACTTATATACATAACATGCAACTTCTGTGATAAAACTAATACCGAGCCCATCGAAATGTTACAACAGCTCCACCTAATCTTGAATATAATTGAAGACAATGTTGAAAATTTCATACCAGTTTCAAAATGGCTCATCCATCTTTAAATGCCTTTGAGAAGACATCCAGATAAACTACAAACAAACTAGTAATGAAATTTTCTTAATTCCCTTCAGTTATACCCAAGATTGAGGTCGAGAGATCATCACAACTGGCATGGGATTCTGTCTTTTAACCTCACTGATAACACATGATCTAGTGCTCGTTTCTCTTTTTATGATGACCAAACTTGATATCTCAAAAATTTCAGATTCTTAAAATATTAATTAAAAATATTACTTTTTTTACATTTATGACAAAACAATAAGGATGGTTTTATGAAAGTATATTGATAACATGAGGCCACACAAAAAATTCATGTTCTATGAAATTAAAAAAATGTAATTCAACTAAGTAATTCCATTTAATACAAGAGATAGATTAGTTTTTTTAATTTCAGTCGAATTTCACAGTAGCTCAAATACCCTGGCATGGACCATGTAATTAAAACTATTCTATGTTAAAAAGCTGTCTAAAAAATGTGCAATGAACACTGAAATTACTGTTAGAGAATTCCAAAAACCTAATATGTAAAATTTTTAGGAATAAGTTTCAAATGTATAGTTATCATGTTAAAAACATTTAATTGTAATTACTATTTTTTCTGTTTCATGTTAAAAAATTGTTCTTTTTAAAAAAAGAAAATGAACATTTCATTTTTTAAGTCAATCTAAAAAATGACTAGCAGTTAATTTTGTTATATTTACTAAATTTATTTAGCTTTAACTTTTTTTAAAACTTTTTTAAAGCACTGAATTAATTTTAAAGATTTACATCCTTATCCTTAATTCCAATTAACATTCATTTGCTTTGTATGGCCTTAATTTTTCACAAATTAAGTCATTTTACGAAGCATGGTTTTAGGCCAGGTTAAAAGACAGGAAAGTAAGTAGTAGTTTCAACACTTTGACATGTTTAGGACAACTAGGAGTGCTACAAGGACTTGTATCAAACACACACACACACAGATCCACTCATTCATTTTTTTGTTTAAATATTCAAAGTTATAACAAGATCCCAACTTTTATTTCTATATAAAATGTCTGCTACAGAGATGGCCTCTTTAAAGAATGTCATAGCTGTGTTCTTTACATATTTGGAGTAATGAAAGAAAAGAATTTCAATTGCAGTGCAAATTCACTCTTCATTTTTTAATGATATACTAAGTGTGATGAATAAAAAAAATTACATGCAAATAAGAAATGGCTGCATCTTCTATTTCCATAAAATTTTTAAAATTCAATATGACATGTATAATTGAAATTATTTTTTTCACATTTATGTAAAATAACATTTAGAAAGAATAATTAACAAGCACCAGCCAAGAGTTTGTGGCATTATGGTGGTACATGTACCAAAATATTTTTTTAATAATCAGCATTTTTGTAAACTGAAATCCCCACACAAGTCCTTGTAAAATATTCAGTAAAAT
Source organism: Geukensia demissa (assembly GCA_034783895.1). Lineage (NCBI taxonomy): Eukaryota > Metazoa > Mollusca > Bivalvia > Mytilida > Mytilidae > Geukensia > Geukensia demissa. Next base: position 3,356 of record JARWCS010211737.1, on the reverse strand, counting down.
GATATAGCAATATTGATTTCTAACATTTCCATCCATCTTTCAATAAAAAGGAACTATTACTAGGTTTCCAATGTTGATGTTTTTGAAAATACAAGCTTATGTCTGATGGTGAACAGGGCAACCAAAAAAAAATTTTTTAAATCATAATTTTCTTAAAGTAAAATGGAATAAATCATGATTTTTTTAAAAATATTTCCAATAAAACATTCATGTTTACATGTTTTACCGAAAAATTCCATGTTGTTCATATTTGTTTAAATTCTGAATACATCTGAAACCAGCATCATTTCACTGGTAAAATGACATTCTCTTATGACTTTGAAAATTTAGTAACTTTCCACATGTTTGGGCCAATTTGTTATCAAAACCTCCTATCTGATTTTAAAATTTATTTGCTTCGCCAACATATTTCTTTCCAAATGCTATGCTGTTTCATTTTGTCAATTACCACAGTAATAATAAAGCTAGAGGCATCATAAGAGAATAAGATTTCACACTTTTGTAAATGATCATTTTTGTCTAACCTGCGACAAAAGTCGCTAAAGGCGCGACATAGCAGTCCAAAATCCGTCGTCGGCGTCCACACTTTTTCAAACAACCATAGTTTTGTCAAATCTTTATGGATATTAGTGAAACTTTTATGTTCTAAATATTTCATCCATATTGAAATTTTGAAGAAATTAATTTTTATTTTTCCGTATTTTGACGGAAAACTGGACTTAATCTGAATTTTGCTTGATTTTTGGTTAACCTGAGGTTAAGTTTTTTTCAAAGTTTAATGCATATGTATCTTTGTCAAATCTTTATAGATAATGCTGAAACTTGCTGAAAAGCTTCTCTACAGCATATTGATATCATTCAGAGTTAAATTTTGAAAAAAATATTTTTGATTTTTCCGTATTCTGGCAGATAATTGGACTTAGTTTTTTTTTCATTGATTCAGGTATAGGTTTTCAAAATTGGTACAGCTTTGTCAGATCTTATTAGATGTTGCCAAAAGTAGTTCAAATGCTTCTATATGTTGAAAACATATCCTTCAGGATAAAATTTTGAAATTTTTATTTCTCAGTTTTACATATTTTGACCGATTTAAGTTTTGGTTAATTCTGAGCTTCTTTTGATCATATTTATATCATACAGACTTAAATTTCGAAATTTAAAAAAATGCTTAGAGCAGGCGAGACACCAGGTTCCGATGGAACCGTACAAATTTTTTATTATCCTTCCTAACGGAACATTTTTGCAGAACATTGTCATAGTCTCATTAAACATTTAGTCTTGTAAATTGGATAAAAGCTTTTTGTCTGCGTATAAGCCTCCTTTATTGGAGCACCACCATAAAGGTGTAAAGTAGGGACATTTAGCAACAATCATTGACAAAAATTGTGAAATCTACATTTACCTAACAAAGAGCAATTTATACATGAATAACAGTGCTCACTTGTTGTACCGTTATGTCTCATTTTTGTTCAATGACCATCTTTTGTAAACTAGAAATGAAATTCCGCAGAAAGTGTTCATAAAAGAGGAAATGGGGGAGGTGGTGAGACCTCTTAACACGGGAGCACTGTAAAAAGTGGTTTATCCAGAATTCATGTCTTGATTGTTAGTAAAATTTTGTCCCATGATTATGAAAAATTATATGTCTCTTTTAGTGTCTTGATTGTCAATCATTATGTCCTATTTTTTGTCATTTTATCAGGAAGGTATAAAACTTTGTCCTTTGAAGAAGAGAAAAGCTGGATAAACCACTTACTAATTACACACTGAGGGTAAACAAATAAAGGGTATTACTAGTCTAAATATTACAATTAAAATGACACATATACACAATAACTTCATTTGAAAAACCGTACCTGCAATGTTTCTAGTAAATTAAACATTAGTAGTGTTAAGTTATGTATGTAGTTTAGCTTTCAAATCCCATGTCCATCGAAATATTATTTACATTTTTATTGTTCATATTTTTGCGAACCATGACACATGCAAAGAAGTTCAATGTCTTTGGTTTATCTATGACCATAAGAAAGATGTGTCAAGGTGTGTGTGTTTGAGGTAAAGGGTAGGTGCAAAGGGGGAATACCCTTTCTTTTAAAGACATCCCTCCCCACCCATTTGTACCAATGAATTTTACTAAATTACAATGCCCAAAAAATCACCAAAATTATACTAAAAGGCAAACAGTTGAAATTGACATCATAACCACATCATTTAGACCCTCATAAAATTCATGGATTCACCAATGTCGAAATAGATGTATATGCCATAAAAAACATCTGGCCATGTCTAGAAATTCTATCAGGATCTGCTTTGATATTATAGACCAGACAAAAGGCCAATGTTCTTTTTTTTGAATTTCGACTGAGTGATTGAAATCATAAATTTTTTTTTTACATTCTTGCCAAGGATGCGATCCCCAGCAAAACCCCCAGTCACTGTCTATTTGCCAATCACATTTTGAGAAACCTGTTTTGATTGCATGAACATTTTTTTAAAAGTATCAATGCACTATTAATTTCAAAACGAAGTAATTAAGGTTGCAATTATCAATCATTTATTAGTGGCATATTATAAAATCAGACCCATATCATGCTCCAATAGCATGACGTGATAAAAGATTTTTTTTTAAATAATCCATACTGAAATAATAAATGATTCATTAAAAACTGAAAAAGTGACAAAAATAAAATTATTTCATAAACATGGTTTTGTTTACTGTTACCTAAAAGTTTCTCTGTACAAATTATCCTTCCTGAAGTTCACAAAAAAAGAGATTAATTAAATGAGTCTGAAATAGACAGTTGATTAGAACACTGGAAATAAAAAGAGATTATTAATGTACAGAAGAGAAAGTCATGACCAAGTATTTCTTTAGAAACATTGTGGTACACTATGGACGGGCTAAGCTGTTAATTCACACCAGGGACCATTTCACAAATCATCCATAAGACTCGCTTGCATGTAAAGTCTCGAGAAATCCAAGTAACTTACATGAAGGTTATTTTAAATCGTGCTTTGTAAAATGGTCCCCAGTTACTGGTGATATATATTTTGAATGGTTAGTTTCTTATTAAGCCAATGAGATACTTTTTTATCTAAAGAGCTGCCCAAGAGCTGCATAAGCTTAGCATGATACGACTGCAAACAAAGCAGACAAGTGAAACTCAAATTTCTTTCTAAATTAAATACTGCTGGACACAGTAATATGACTGGATAAGTGATGGTTTTGACTAGTATTATCCTCAAAACTGGCGTTACTTTTGTTGAATTTTTTCATAAGTTTTTGTAGGGTTCGTGTTACTCCAGCTTTAGTTTTCAGTGTAGTGTTGTGTGTTCTATGTTTGTCTTTCATTTCA